>JAJSPD010000064.1:0-263743 GCA_021307315.1 Bisporella sp. PMI_857
TTTCCTGCTCTGAGCGCGAACTCGCAATCTTCGATCCTCCCAACGGCTCAACCTGCGCCCAGTATCTCACAGGCTACATGTCCGGTATAGGGTCGCGAGCTAATCTCCTTAACCCAGACGATGCTTCATCGTGCAGAGTATGTCAATATAGGGTGGGGAGTGACTACCTTGCTACACTGAACTTGAATGATTATTATTTTGGCTGGAGAGACGCGGCGATCGTGGGGCTGTTTGTGATTAGCAGTTACGGAATGGTATATGCGTTGATGAAGTTGCGCACGAAGCGGAGTAAGACTGCTGAGTAGATTCCTTTGCACACTTTGCACTGCAATAATTTCTTTATGTTAATGGTTGGGACATTAGAGACTGGTATATTGGGGTTATTTTACTATGCAAAGTTGTTATGCTTAAAAATGTGTAGAGATATTAGATAGATTTTAATATTAAAATATAAAGTTAGGTTAGTGATATAATGTATAAAAATCCATATACTACTAAATTTTTTTGCTATTGTACACCCAGCTCAAAGCCTATAAATAACAAAACTGGAAGCGGGATTCTTCTTCCTGTGGATTTTCGATGGTTGAGTGTTCGAATTAACAAAAAGTCATAGCCAACATGTTTGGTCACCACATCACGCTCCTTCATCCTTGGTTCCACAGGCCTTGACGACCTGTTTCATGTTTCCATCACTGTTATCAAATCAAAGAAGTCTAAGAAGGATATCATGGCCAACCCTGATGAGATCGAATTGGACTTGTGATCTGGTGGTGAGGATTTTGCATCACCTTCTGAATTTGGTGGCCGCTAGTATTCTCTACCTCAACCACCCTATATCGAACGCTCTACCGGCCATTAACATGGCCGCAATCTCGATCAACTATTGATCGACAGCCCGGCTCGCCTTAAAGTTAAAGATTCAAGATCCAGCGCCCTACCATGAAATTAAAAGGGAATACATCTCGACACATCATTGTGCGCGGTAGGAAACCAAAAGCTCAGGCATAATCCCAATGATTCAATTATATAATTTTATGTTAAGCGTTTGTAAGCCGTAGAAAAAAGATCATGGATGGATCTATTTCTTCGGAGCTTGCGACAATTGCGTCACTGGTGTTAGCGTTCACATTGTCTATAATAATAGTAATTGTGTCAGGTTCGGGCGAATACAATACTAGTATTTTAAAGAGCTGGCTTTCGGACCAACTTTTGTTATTTGGAAAACATTCGGAATCTTACTTTTATTAGCTAAAGGTTCTGTGGTGCATTTTAAATAGCGCTGGCAATCTGTGATTCATCACAGCCACCATATTTGTGTCACATTGATGAACCTTGTGGATGTATCTATAGCACTGGCAGCTGTTGGCTGATCCGGGGCCTCGGTAAATAAAGTAGCCAGGTACTGTTTCCCAGGTTTTCAACGCCTTCAGGACAAATATCAAAATATGCAAGCGTATCATGTCTTGAATTACAGTTGCCATGTTACAGTCAGCTGTGATATTTTCTAAGTTAGGCAACGTCTTCCGCACTGTTTCATTTTGGACGGCTGCCTCGTATCTGCTCCGCTCTTTTGCCTAGAGTGGTTTACAATGCCTTGTTTTCAAATGGCACTGAGCTACAGCATACTATTTGCATAAGCTGAGAAATTCGGCTTAACATTTGCTCTAAGGAGTTGAATCTAATACATTGAAATCAGAGTGCTGAACGGCGGACGTGGATACCAGAACCTAGACTCGTCATTTACCAATGGACAACCCTATGTATATCCACCGAGGCCGGGCCGGTTGCAATGATGCCAATTTCGGTCTGAAGCTAGTAGGCAGTGTTTGAGTCTCGATCTCCAAGTTCGACTACAGCGCAATCAAGCTATGATGTGAACACCGATGCTGCTCAGGCAGTTAATTAGCCGTTCTTCGGCTAATAATTTGGAGCGGCTATACTAGCTGAGATGGTTTCTAAATAAGCTTTCTTTCAAGACCGCGACTCACCACTGCATGAGAGTTTGCGCTCTTCTTTGAGCATCTTTGCAGCACTGATATCTACAGGATTGATGCAAATGTCTTGTCTATTCATGACAGGTTCTTCGCTGGGACTGCAAAGCTCTTTCTGCATCAATATCTTAAGATCGAGCGTAATGCTCTCTCCGATATAACGCGGGGAACAACAGTTTGTATCATTGCTGCCAGATTTGGAAGCGTGATAATGGTAGTATTTTGTCTCATTTGTGAGGCACTGTGCCATGCGATTGGATCCAATAAGATGTTCGGCTAAAACTTCATGTTCACCACCAGTCAAACTGGAAAGAAGTTCTTCTTTGGGAATCTCTGACATGTCAGCAATAGAACTCGCAGTTGTGGCAGTACCTGTCACAGAGTCACAATCGCTAGGTCGACGACTTTGTTGACCTGAGCCTAAACTGGATGATTGATCACTCTTCTGTCGCCGATGTCCACTTGGCGAAACTAGGTGCCGGTCTGTTTGCATGTGATCCTCAGTGTTAAAGGTGTGCTTGTCAAAACTGAACCTAGACGTGTTGGTCGAACTTTTCTCATTTAGAGACTTATCCAACTCATTTTGGAGATCCAGGAGGGACGGTTGAGGGGCAATCTCAACTGCCTCCAAAGGATGTTGATCCACCTGAATTAAGATACCACGAGCAATTCCTGCTTTAAAGGATAGTTGGGATGGTGTTTGCAGAGGACTGCGGCAATGTAGCCCATCAAAGTTCCCTGTGGTCGAGGGTTTATTTGTGAAGTGGCGAACATTGGAGGACTCCTCTTCTTGACTCTGTTTATGCTCTTGCCCAAACAAGATATCAATGTCGGCTTTCGGTGCAATATAAAATCTTGTCTGCTGCACCTCGGGACTGAGGGAAGAACATGTCCAACGTAGATTGACCATTCCAAGGGCTCTACTAGTTTCTCCATCTTCAACATCACAGCTTGATGTATATCTCTTGATATTCAACTTCTCTTCAAGGTATCTCTTTGACACCCAATCGTGTTTAGTGCCGGAATGATAGAGCGCAATTGCCGTCACTGGCTGCTGTGCATGTAGAAGGCTTATTGGTTCCACTTCTATGGTGAAAGCGTAGAGTTTCTAGTCTTCCATGTTACCCATGCTCCTGAAGAAAAACTCTTCGGTAGAAGTACACAACTAACTTACATTTCCATTTGCGTCATCTTTAACATCATCGGCTCTCGCAGAATCTCCCCAATATTGCGACAGTACATTTATCCATTGTCGAAAATTTGTGTCTAAGTTGAGCTTTCGACTGTCCTTATGGATGCTGCAATAGTCATACAAGGCCATAACAAGTTCGGGTTTGCATCTAAGCTTCCTCAAACAGCAGTTTCAAATGTTAAGCATATTTCTATCGAAAGATCATTGGAAAAGCGGAGGTTGTCTATTTAGTAACTTATGTGGGCTGGCATAAGGCAGGGTGCACCGGAGAGGGCAACCTTTAGATGCTTGAAATAGAGGAACACAGAATCAGCGTCTTATAACCCAGGCGATAATTTCCTTGGCCAGTTAGACTGGGCAAATATTTCCTAGGCTAGCTATTACCGGCGGCATGGTGTGTCTCATGCATTGGGGGTGTGGAATGGCCTAAGACGCACGCAGATGTCGGTGAACGACAAGGGTTTGGGCGTGAGATCAATCATGGTGGCGGCTCGATGGAAGGTCATCCCATGACAAAATCCTTCGCAAATGATAGGCGTACGCATGGAGGCTATGCTCTAAGATGAAATAAACGTGTACTCAGACCGAACTTCTTTCTGGCTAAAACCTCCTTTGCCCTGTTAGAACAGGTTGACCTCGCCTGAGGCCCTAAGGCCCCGTGGGCTATGTAATCTCAGCAGTGGCATCGACGCTCGCCTACATAAAGCACTCTGCATTATTATGTGGCTTGAGGTATGGCTTGAATGATTTTGTATCATCCGGCTGAAAGGTTTGTCTGTTTTGTCGCAGTGAATCAGAGTCATTTTTAGGTCTCATTCATTACCCTTCTTAAAATTCTCATCGTCGCTCTTTGATATCTTCAGACTTTTCACAACTGAGTCAACATTGATACAGCCTAGAATTTAGAAGGAGGCCTTCACTAGAAGAAGACCCTAAGTCCATCACAATATAGAATAACCCGGTGCAGTAGGTAGCACAAGAGCCGTCCACTCGTATTCTACCGTCTTGAAGATGGTTGACTGTTAATCCTTGTATGCACACTTACTGCCTGAAGAGGAAAGAAGTCCCGCAAAAAAAGAAATTCTTGACATGTTTTGGCTTACAGCTGCGGTGTTACACAACTGATCTTGAAGGGGGTTGGCTATAATCCGTGTGCCATCCACATCATGTGTATCTGTGTAACCACACAATGCCAAACTACATGTATGTGTATGATCAAGCCCAATGCCCACCTCCCTCGAAAGCCGTGAGTATAAAGATATAGTAAATTGGGAAAAGGACTAAGCTGATACGCCCAGATCTTCATCAATAGTTAAACCGGTTGCTTAGAGATGACTAGAGGAATGAAAAGAAACAGCGGGTCAGGGGTTATCTCAAACATGAGGTCACTGGGATATCAAATTGCCCCACGCCTCAGGCCACCACCTCTGATTCATGAGGCGCCTATTCAGAAGCAACATCGGGATTTCCCAACGCCAGATCGAAAAATGGCGCAGTAAGCAACTATATTTCATGAGATAGTCAGTCTTTGTATTTTCTTTACTTAGCCGAGTCGTGGATATATTAAATATAGGATAGATGGAAATTTTAGCTCAACAGATCGGTCTCAGTCGAATCCGAGTTTGAAACTTCCTGCATCAACAGTAATTCCTCGGCGCCCGAGAAATATGCCCAACTGGATTCGCTTAAACCTTCAATGATGTCGAGCCGGGAAGGCTTTATCAATTGGATGTCTACGCATATCTCATGCAGCTTGTCTAGACATGGATCTTATGAAGAGGTATATCCTCCCGACCATACTTACAAATTATGCCCTGTCACCCCTACCAGGCTAAATCTGGCAAGTCTCATTTTGATTTCGCTGGCATGGTGTAGTGCTGCCAACGAATACAACTTGAACACTGCAAAATCTATAAAAGTCAGTGGGTGCCACAAGCTGGCCATGTAAACCTTACGCAGCAGTAATTGCGAACACCTCTGCTCGGCGAGCACGTGTTGCAAAGCGGAGGATGGCTGAGAAGATAACGGTGAAAGCGCAAACCACTCCCAAACGCGTGCTTAAATCTTGTATGAAGTAAAGAATAACAATGCAGCTCATTGGACCAAGAGGTGCTAGAACCGTGCCGAGCAGCTCAGCAACCCACAGAATTCTCTCGTCTGAATAGTGTACGAGAGCGTCATTTGACGAACTTGGGGAGGTTTGAACCTCAACATCCTGAGGCTTAGTTTGCTGAACTCATCAGACAATACTCTCGATGCCAAAATATTCTCAGACATCATATATCCTGCTTACCTTAAAGAATTGTAGAATGTTGTCAAAGATATAGAATAAGCGCCCCGTTATAAGTTTTGTAAAAGGATCATCTTCGCCACGTGTACCTACTACTCTCATCAAGTCATTCTTATATTGATCGTCATAAACGGTCGGCGATTCTGTTCCGAGGTCTAGCCCAAAAAAACCACAACCTCCTCCAAGAGACGGCTTTTCGATCCATTCTCGTAGCAGAGAAATATCACTAAGCTCTGGGTGCGGTTCAGCAAATATCTGCTTGTATTGGAGAAATGTCTTATCTGTGTACAAGTCAAAATGCGAAAGCATTATCAGAGTACAAGTGTGATAACGTACAGTACTGGTGGAGCCTATCTCGTATTTCCAGAAGTTTTGACCACTGTTTACTCTGGCTGCGCTGCGCTGAGGTACTAAGCTTTCGCCAATCCAAACAATACAGTTTCTCTTCATCTTTCCGACCAGATTCATAATCATACATTATGATCCTTCTGAGCTCATTTTCTAAATGGACGAGCTCACTCTGCCTATGTAGAAGATCCTGACAGGCTAATTCTTGGAATTGGCGAAACATTGTGTATCTGCCTTCACTAGCCATGAACGTGGCCAGTTTGGGATATCCAGCAGAAGGAGAACCACCTGTAGGCATGGTGGAAATAGAAGCTTAGCATAGTGGAACACTCTGATTCAACATGTGCCAGAGATGCCATACTTAAGCTAAAGGAGACAAGGCTCTCTCCAAGGCATATGAAGATGTATGATCATCGAGGTGATGCAAATTAAGGTCGATTACGTTCATTGGATCGAGTTGGCAAGTAGAATCTCGACCGGCGACCCTTTAGCCCTGAACAGAGCCTCTTGAGCACCTGTGTGCCTCGAACTTAGTGTCTGCAGCAAGTCACGGGCAGCGATCTTGCCCCTACCCCTCATTTCTACTTTCTCTTTCAGCAATACTCTCCACCTTTGCACTATTCTTCTGCTAATCTTTCCCCCTCCCACCCCGCTGGATATGCGGCTGCATCAAACCCTTTTTGTGACGCAGGCATTTCTTCATATCAATACCTCCGAATCTTTCTGTTAATAGGTCTGGATCTTCACAATATCTGTTAGCTAAATGCCGAGAACTACCACAGACCGCCTACTTGATGGAGAGCTTCGTAAAAATGACATTCGTGTTGAGCAGGTACCAATTATCAATGCCTTGGAGGATCAGCAGGCGGCCATAAACCCGCTAAAAGAACTCATTCGATCCTTCTTTCGCGGATGGCCACTTCTTCGTGGAGTTAATGAGAGAAAGGACGATCAGATCCAGGACGAAATCGAGCTTCTGGACTACACCTCTACAGGGTCAAGGTCATCCGTGACTTCGCCGCAGGAGCTCATTTTTGAAACCGACAAGAGCGCTGGTGATGCGTGCCTAGACACTTCTAGTCAAAGAAGCTCAGTGACCATACCTGATAGCATATATGGTTGTGAGGACGGAGAGAATGGCTACCCAGTTAACCTTTCAGGCACCTCCCCTACCCCGACACTTAATACCAAAAGCAAATTCGAGTCAAACAATCGCAGACGTAAGATCAACGCCAAGGAGCCGATATCCAACCTGATCAGCGATGATCTGCCCATGTCAACATCAAGCTCAATAATCACTACCTGTTCTGAATTCATTACCCCAACTAGTCCATTCCTTCACCCCGTCATTTGTCGTTCTTCCAGCAGCCCTGGGACAACAGAAGATGTACAAAGGGAAATTGAAGATGTCTATTTAGACACTGGCTCAAGCTTCGACTTGATACAGAGCGACTTCGCAGACAAGCAGGGATTAGAAAGAATGCCAGTTCCGAAACCCATCACGACGAACACAATAATTGGTGAAGCCCCGGACCTTTTGAAAGAATATGTCCTTGTTCCCATAGAGAAAGGCAACGAAGAGATCAAGGAGAAATTCTATGTCGTACATGGAAAACAGGAATGGAATTTACTTTATGGTGTTCAAACAATTAAGCAAAAATGTCTTTTGGGACAGTGCAGAGCTGGACGGATCAGAGAGAGCATAAACATTCTCACGCGCCCGAAACACCAATACAAGAGTAAGCTAACTCCAGTCATTGCTATTGCCAATTGTTGACTAGTACAAGGCTGACTTTTCGTGTACCAGGAGATAAGGCAGCAAAGGATCGCGATAAAAAACATAAAGACGAAATTGCAGAGCAATCGAAACATAATATGAAGGATTGGAATGAGCAATTAGACTCGAACCTCAACTACCATAATACTACGTATGGTAATCACCACAACAACGATGGCTCTGCACAGCATTATGGTTCGCAGAGCAGAGGAAGCTCATGACATTATATTGACTGTCAAACAAGAGATACTTCTCAACAATAAGCGCACTGTTCACACCACATCTCTGGGTCTGATGCTACAAGTCTATAATCAAGAATATTGCTTTGAATTGCTGATTACGGGCCGTTTCCCGCCAATTCAATAGCTGATCATAGTCGGAGCCATAGCTTGTTCATTCCTGAGCATGAGATGATTTGCCGGCGATTGCCGCGATGTGCTGTCCAGTTTTCGACGGAACCAGCTACTTTTTATGGAGATTTGTTAGCGTCTACCCGGACCATATGACCGCCATGCACAAGTGTCACGTTTCAAAGACTCTTGTACATAGCATCTTCGATTCCTTCCTGAGGCCCACGTTTGTATCTAGAATCCTGCATACTTGTCAGAGAAACGCCTTTACACAAAGCAGCATGCTGGCGCATAACGCATAACGCATAACTTACAAGGAAAAGCAAAGACTAGATGCAGAACTTCGCTTGGTAGAGTTCAATCTGATCTCCCACATTCAAGGCTCGACTTTTATTTCCTGGCGATTGTGCTGAAGGCAGACTTGTCATTTTTTGCTTTTGCCAAAACCAAGACCTCCGTAATGGTGGGCACTAATGACGTATCGGCTGGCTGCTCTCAACTTTATTCGCACGGCGTATGTACAAAGCAGATGTAGGTTTCCTTCCAGTCAATTTCCGAGTGTGGCCATACGGCGAGAAAGCGTCTCCACAATTGGTTTTGACTTCATGATTGCTTTTCGTGATCTCGCTCGCATGGCCCTGGCGCGACTTGAAAACCCTCCCATAACTTGCTGGTTAATTGTTGTCCAATATAAGTCATAGCGCTTGTGAAGTACCATTTAAACAAGGATTTTAATTGATATTGGGGATAATAGTCTTTAATGTATCATAGACCAGAAAACGTTGGGAACGGGTTGTTCTTGAACCATCCGATCTTTCCTTGCCTAATTTGTCTAATACCCTTCTTGTTACGGATACGTTAGCGCCAACCGTTTAAAGCACCAGAATATTGCTGGGACTGGCAGGAATGACAGGGTTGTGTTTGAAGGAATTGTTAATGTTAGCAAAGAATCAGCACACTGTGTAAATAAGTAGTGAGTGCGATTAGATATAAGAGCCACATATGCCTTGTCATGTTATTAGGTGGTTTCTTACGTGCATCTATAAAGGTGGGTTATGATTCATTTTTGGCTTCTTTGTATATCACCCACTATTAATAAGCCAATTCTGGGTAGTTGGAATCTCGCAGCTATAATAATTAGGGAAGTCTGCTTCCTACTCGCTCTTCTCGCAACCGCCGCCGCTCGGAAACTTCAGACTCATGGATCCTTCTACTGTAGCTCCCAGATCAGATTAACTATTTATTGGACTTACGCACTACTAGCAAAGGATCCACCAGGACCTTGAGCTAGAAACTTGTATATGAAACAATCTTCTACCGCCATATGAATGACACCTGTCACCGACGCAGTGGTTGTTATGCCACAGTAATTGGCCGATATGTGGATTACAAACGAGGATATGTCAAATTAGGAATGAGCCGCCAAGACACAATATGTATGCTGCTATGCTAAACATTGTTCATAGCGGCTGAACTTGCGTCCCAAAGTGCCATGCACAAAGCATGACAAGCTCTCATAAGTGCCATCCTATTCGAGCCACAGCAACGCGGCCACAAATTACATTCACCAGTGTCAAATTGTCTATGCCTTGAACTTCATATAGCAGGGTACCTGGATTGCCGCTACTGCAACATCCCTTCACTCCGATGGGAGAGCAGCCTAGGGCCAACTCCCATGAAAAGCTCTCCTTCTTTACCTTAAGTACCGTCGCTTTTCTAGAATCTATTTGATACGCGCTGCCTGACGCTGCAATGAAGCCCGAAAAAAACTCGGAAAGTGCAGCAGCATTGCAAAAGATCTGCCAGTAAACCGAAGCGCTTTGAAACAGCTGCGATTTTAAACTTTAAGTGTACACATAACATCAACCTGATTCTAGTGCGTTTAAAAAAAGCTATACGGATTTATTTTTATTTTCGAGGTCAGCTACGTATTTTTTGTAGCTTTTCACTACGCGTGTTATATAGTTGAATAACTGGATGGCTTTTTGTTTCGAGCTGTTTGTGTCGCGACTGTCACATAATCGCACCTTTGCATAGTTAGTGATTCTCCCGAGCTCAACCTTCTCTCCTTAGCTTAGAATTCTGGTAATGAGCCTCTTAACTAGTCTATTAGACGCCTGATTTGGATTCGTGACAACACCTTTTAGCGGTGTGCTCAAGCAAACTCCCAGTCAGTGATTCAGTGGCGGTCGTTTACATAATAAAATATATAAGTCTCTCACTAAAACTATTCACCCTGTTTCTGATTCCAGTGATGTACTGACTAATACAACACTTGACCATGGTATGATAGCCACCTCAAATCTACAAGTTCGGAGACAAGCCTATCAGATTCTCCCCAAGTCATCCTATATAGTTAACTATCTAGCATGACGCCAAAATACCTTTTGCAAAGAACCCATCCTACACCTTCCCAACATTCTGCGGCACGGTCACAGTCCCCTTTTCATAACCAACCCAATAAAGCTCCTCCCCATCCTCCGTCGTCTCACACTCCGTACTCCCGCCCTCCTCCTCTACCCTCCCTTTCACGGCTTCCAGCTTCAGCGGGTTCAGCCAGCTCGTCTCCTTCATCTCATGGTCCACATAGTAGCTGCGTCCGCGCACATCTACCATCCTTTCAGTATTCTTGGGTAGCGCCGGGTCCTGCGCTGGTAGGGATGCGGACGGGTGGTACCAAGATGTGATGTTATCGGTGTGGTTGATGTAGTAGCGGCGCCCGGATGGGTTAAGCTGATAGCTCTAGTTCTCAGGAAGGTTTGTAAGTGCTACCCCAATGTTTCTTGCACACTTTATGTTATAGAAATGGATTCTGTATGAGTCATATGACTAGACAGTAGACATACTAATGTGTGAGGCATAGAGCACGGAGGAAACCTCCCTCCACCTAACTATAACGCCGGCCCACCTCAGATCCCCCCTATCCGGCCCGTTGGCCTGCTCGACTTAAATAAGCTTAGTTAGAGCAAAACTCATCCTAACAAGAAGCCAAAGAGGAGCGCGAAGTTTACTGCTGAATGAAAAGCGTGAGAATAGCTTGCAAAGAGATCTACTGTTTGTGAGGTTAAAATTGAAGTTTCTGCGCTCTTTTGGCGTTTTAGGAGTTGGCGTTTCGGAAGTAAAAGAGCTTCAAGGCTTTGGATTGAGGCGGGAATAAGTGGAACAAAATTAGCATATATAGAGCGCAAAAGTTATTTTGTTTTCAACTGACACAAGAATCAGTCCAGACTGCAGATTCCTAAAAGCCTTACTTTTGGATAGTTATTATGTCTGCTGCACTTCCTGCTGTTCATCACTAATACCGAGGCTGATCTGATCTGTGAAGACCTAGGGGGGTACTGGTAAGAGTAAAGATGGCCTGAGCGCGCAAAGACGTCGAAGGCAAGCCATCGTACTAAAGCAGAGGGTTTAGATAAAGGTCGCCGTAAGTATAGCACTCGTTTCGACATCCTACCATGTTTCATTACTGGACGAATCAATTGACTTGATTAAGTCAAAAGAGGGATTGGCACCATCGCCAACCTGTACAAAAATGGCAGCAGCTTGAGGCTTGGATTTGGGAGCATTTAACTCGTCCTTGTCGAGAATCACTAGTCTTTCTGTGCGTAGGTCAGAGACTACTTTTATATGTATTGATGGAGTGGCGGTGCGCATACCTCGAGTGTTTGTAAGGTGGATAGGGTAGTGTAACACGAATCGAACTCTCATTGATACAAAGACTAATCTCTACCCTTTTACTCCGCCCCCGAGTCCCATAATTATTCCCTCCGTTCCCTTGGCAACTCCCTTACGAGACTGAATCTTAAAACTTTACCGGGGCCCCTAGCATGTAATACTTTACACCTGACAGCACTACTAGCTCTCACATGTACTATTATCGAATATAATAATATTCAAACTGAGATGGCGTTTGCTCGTGGTAGAAGGAAGTAATGAGAGATCGTAAAGCGTATCTTTAAAGCTCTATTCTCTTTCCATTAAGAATCCCTTGCGATTAATTGATACGTGGTTACATGACTTAGCCGTCCAGTCACATTTCCTATTCTTGAGTATTGATACTGAAGCGGGACGCTACCTGGAGGCCACTGGATTCAAACCGAACATAACTCGTATCGACAGAAGCCGTTGCGAAGGAATTAAACACAAGGGTAGATGGGAAAAAATTGACTTCTGCAAAGTATTGATTAAGGGGTTTTTTTTTTAATTATTTTCTGGAGCAGAACATGCAAAAGATTTACGGTTGGCCTCCCATCTCGCGTTCTTTGACCTATTATCGCCTACAACTGCCTTTCAATCATTGCAAGCTCCAAAATACCAGAAAGATAAGGCACAGCGTGTAAAGCACTCCTTTAGTCCTTTCCATCCTCTCCCCTGGTTCGCTGACGCTTGCAACTATCTCTGTCAAGCTCAGCCTCCTCTTCAAGGCACAAATGTTCTCGTATCCAGTCTGCCAGTGTTCCATGCAAAACTTGCCTACTGCAGCATGTCATGTCGACGCTGTACGTGCAATGCTTCATCGTCAGACTTCACCCTCTTTTCTATATCAGGCTTGTGGAAGTAGGCATATTGAGGGCTACAATATTCTGCTTGCTACTGATTGCCGATGTTGTTCTTGCTCGGGATTCCTCGGTCCCCTCAGCAATCGAGATATAATGCTGTAAATAAAAACCAAATAAGTATGCAGTAACTTAAGAGACTAATGAAGCGAAGGCAAAACAACTTGCAATATTATAGTCGTTACTGAAAATTCGAAGGAAGGTCCTGAGGAAATACAAATGAATTTCAGATGATGTTAGCAAGTGGAAGACGAACACAAAAGTGGTAATAGCCTAGTTAACGTCGTTTTGTGAGATCAGAATGACGACGAGACAGGGGTTTAAGAAGGCACAGTTCATTTTGTGAAGAAAGCGAGGGTTATTGGTATCTTGAGTGTTTCCAGGACAATCTAAATTACAACGTTAGAGGCGGGAATGCGATCGGCGCCAGAGTTGATTAGACTACGGAATTGGGGGCCCATGGATCGGGTTGGGATGGGGGCCTATTGGGTTGCCGATGCTAGTAGTGCCTTGAGATATTGAACATACTAACTGACTTCGAGAGTGATAGCCACTTATTTTGATTAAGCCTAGGCTCTTTATTTTAAGCCGTTGGTAACCCATTTGAGGATTCATTACCCACCGGATTGGGGCCACGATTGTTGGACCCAACCCAATGATTAACAGTTCAGAGAGGGACCAACCTACTGGGTTGGATCCGCGGACCCAGCGCAAGAACCTAGTTGTTCGTCCGCAGTCCAAGGTCAATGGCAGCTTTGAAGCATTCTGCTTAGAACTTAGACAAATACGCTATATCAAATCGTTGATGCTACTATAGACTTGTTTTCAACTTTGAGACCATGTACTTTGATGCTTACTACATGTTCCTTGCCTTGCAGCCTGCGGTTCAACTATGCTTATATCAAGCGACCTTTAGACATTTACTGCTTGATGATAGAGCTGATAGGAGTACACTCTAACCACATATAAATGCTAAGAGGGAATCAGTCTGAATCACGCACGACTAATCGTAAATAGTATTTGACTTTACAGCATCTTTAAATAGACTCCGAGTTGCTTCCTTGTATATTGAACGTATATCGGTGTACGATTAAGTTTGGAACATTAGAAATCATTGGGTTAAGAGCAAGAATCATATTCGCATTCTTGGGGTAGAACATGCTGTCGCTGGGGCATGCCAGCTTACGGTTCACCTCTGCTTGAAGTAAGCTTGCAATGCCAAGAGACCCAAGAGTATGTAAATTTTAATCTTGGCGTTCAATATACTGCTGCATGATGGTGATGGAGTCCATCTCACCAATGAAAGTCACTGACGGTCAAAGCCACCAAAGAATTCGACAGCAGGCACCATTGGTTGAAATCGGGTCGTAATTAGACCGGCGTCTATTTGTGGCTAGTGGCGCTTGTTGCGCGTTTCAATCATCCAAAAATAGCGCCGCTAAATCGACAACCGCAAGATAAAGTTTGACTGCAAGCCACACCTCGCCGACTGCGCTATTTTCAACATCATGACAAACAATTGCCAATAGCCAGTGCTTTGTTCGACATGACTGTTCGCGTCGGACCCTTGAGGCAGAAGATGACGCGGACAAGTATTATGTCATTGCCACAATGAAAGTTTCTCTTTGAGCCATGGAAGTCCAGCGCTCAGTTTAGGCACAAAGTTGTTGCGAGGATGGTGAAAGAACTTTGCCATCAATAATCCAGTTATCTGTCATGTTATTGCTTCTGATTGGGTTAATTTGCGATTACAAAGCTAGCGAACGTGTCAGCTTACACTTTACCTACAAAGCATGCCGCCTCTTTGTCCTCTTAGCACTATATGATTGCTTGGATGTGGAGTGTCGGGGCTGTGCGAAGGAGTTCCCGACACCCGACATAACTGAAGCGAGGCTGACAGCTATTTACATCAACATCTGTGGGACAACTAAGTGGTATATAACACCACTGTCAAACCTTCAACCATCCTTCCTCATCCCATATCTACAAATCCTACCAACAAACAAGCCTTTTCCTATCTTTTTCTTTTCCTTTTCTCTATCTCATTTGTCGGGTTTCGGCTTTCATTAGTTCATCAATATATACATAATGCAGTTCACGAATACCTTAATCGCCCTGGCCAGCGCCTCCCTCGTTTCCGCCGCGGCTCCTCCCGCCGTGACGGCCACGTCCTCTCCCTTCCAGGTCAAAGTCGGCGCCAACAACCTCACATATACACCATCAAATATCATCGCGGCGCCAGGGACAAAGATCGAATTCAGCTTCTTCCCCAAAAACCACACCGTAACACAATCCTCCTTCTCCGACCCCTGCCATCCCCTAGCTGGCGGATTCTTCTCCGGGTTCGTCCCCACCCAACCCGCCGCCGCCGGATCCTCATCCTTCACCATAACCGTCAACGACACAAAGCCGATCTGGTTCTACTGCTCGCAAACGGCAGGCGACCACTGCCAAAAAGGCATGGTGGGCTCCATCAACGCTCCCAAGACCGGCAACCGCACGCTAGAAGCATTCATCAACCTGGCGAAGAACGCTACCAAGAGCACGTTCCCTGATGGCGGAGTCAGTGGCGGGATCTTGAAGGTTTCGGGCGGCAACGGCAACCTGAGCTCCACGGCGACCACTGCCGGGCCAACTGCTTCAGGCTCGTTCACCACCGCGATCCCGCCCACGACCCTTTCTCTCACTACAACAGAGGTGGGTACGTTCCCTGGCCCAACTGCCGCGCCAACCGAGACTCCCCTAGGGGCTAGCGCTGGCTCGAGCCTCAGCGCCAACATGCTCGCTGTCCTTGGCGTTGTTGCTGGCTTCATGGCCATGCTGTAATATGGTATCTGGGATGTAAATTTATGACGGGTTTGAGGGCTGGTTTAAGCGGGAAAAGCATTTTGAATGGCGTATGTTTGGCGCTTGGAAGGTAATACCAGTGGTCGCTTGGAAAAAATTTGGGACTATCTATATCTTTTTATATATTTCGAAAGATTCTTAATAGAGCGGAGATTCAAAGATACCTTTTGAAGCAAGTATGATTAAAGTGACCTTTGATGATTGATTCCAGTAACATTATTCTCTTGTATACTGGCCTCAAATGAGGCGATAAATAGAGATTGTATGTAGATGGAGGTGAGGAACTGTTCTTCCACCACAGCTGATTATCCCATCGAGCCTCCGGGCCTGAACCCTAAGTCTATGATCTGAAGCATATGGAGAGTATACCATGTCCACCTCGTCATCCAAAATGGCTAAAGTAATGGTTCCACCAACGTTGTCTTAACTAGCCGCCACATCCTCCCCCAGCAGACGTGCATAGCAATATGTTATCAAGCCCAGGGGACAGACTCCTCATACTGGGTAGAGTGTTGCGAACTAGCGACTGCTTCAAGGAAGAGATCGTTCATCCGTCTTAATCTTTTCCCCGCCGTTGAAATGAAGGAATTAGCATGGAATGCAAGATGGGGTAGAATATCAAGGGGAGATCATCAATTTCATATGCTGCAAAGGCGTGATTGAGCCTGGGGACCTATTGCGCCACGTCTTACCTTTTGACTCCAGGAACTCGAGGTCCTTCTAGAACTCCAATAACTGGTGTAGTTTCGCCAGGCTGTCGATCGCTCATGGAACACATCGCAAGGACTTCAAAGCCCAAATAATCAGGCTCTGCTAACAGACCGAAAGACACGTATGTCGTGCTAAGATCTTCCTACGGCATATCTCAAAACTCGAGGATTAAATGAGACTAAGACCGCTAATATGAGAGCAATGCGCTCTTGGAACGGCCAGATAGCTTGCCCCTCGACGGACCTGCCATCCGGCGAGATTATCCACGCAATGCTACGCTCACTTGTGCTTCTCATGGCAAGAGAAGAATTTGCGTCACAACAGGCACAAACCTCTCTAGGTTTGGAATACCGCTTCCCGACGATGCCGGATCTCACGACATGAATCATGTACGAGCAATTGTATCTCTTGATCATATAGAGTAGAAGGTTTTCGACCGGATCTCATGATATGAATCATGCACGAGCAATTGTACATCTTGACCATATAGAGTAGAAGGTTTTCGACCGGATCTCACGACATGAATCATGCATGAGCAATTGTATCTCTTGACCATAGAGTAGAAAGTTTTCGACCGGATCTCATGACATGAATCATGCACGAGCAATTGTATATCTTGACCATATAGAGTAGAAGGTTTTCGACCGGATCTCACGACGTAAATCATGCACGAGCAATTGTATCTCTTGACCATATAGAGTGGAAGGTTTTCGACCAACACAGACGAGAAATCCCCACTCTTGATTACCGGTCTTCACTTGTGATTGGTCCAAATTTTGGATTTTGTTCCGGGGAATTGGAACATGTAGCTCATGAATCAGTATTATAGGCTTTTCTTAGGAGACACAAACGAGCTCTTCAGAAACACCCCCCCAAAAAAGAAGAAAAAATGAAAAGAAAAAGAGAAAGAAAAAAGAAAGGAAACACCATTCACTTGCTATGTGGTGCAATTCCAAGATCACCAAAGTTTACCCCTTTTTGCATGGGAAAGCGAAATTTCTCAACGAAAACCACTCCAATTTCCATGTCCGCCACCCCTTGTAAATCGTTTCAATGATAATCAGGGGCTTGGCTTTTTAAGAAATTCTCCAACCGAGTGTCGGGTGGACGAATTAGACTCCAGAACGAGTCAGAACGTGGCCAGATGCATTCAGGGTCCTAACTAAACTTCATCCAGTTTGGCCCCAGCATTGCACAAAATACCGTACAGTACAGTACTGCACTGTCCTGTCCTGTACTTCTCCTGATGTTAAATTATGGGCCTTTTCGCGGACTTTTTGGCATGTGAAGTTAGAGTGGTCCGTTCCTGACCTTAGCGACATGAACATTTGCCGGGCAACTGCTGTGGTCGCGATAACGATTAGGAAACAGAGCGGTGAAGCACACACACACACACAGACACCAAACCCAACTAGAGAGAACCTGTGCTGCTGCTGTTGCTGCTGACTGGGTTAGTCAAAGGTGCATGATGAAAATTGCATGTGCAAATGCTGTCGGCTTATGTTGGGCGGGAACAAAAAAAAAGGAAGAGAAGAGTGAAGAAGTGAGAGAATAGATTTCCATATTGCTGGTCCAGGTTGGAGTCCATTGTTTCATCGTCGTATCCATCACCCGATTGACCTTTCCGCAGCGTCTCATCCGCCAGGAGAATTATGCTAGATATGGTAGAAAGAATGAGCGACAGACTAAATTAAGGCCCTTGGCTCCATCTTAGCGGCTGTCTCCAACCAGACTTGGCACGAAAAAGGGTTGAGGATTTTATCGGCGCTGCGCCATAAAATATAAGATTCGACTTCGCGTCCCCCAAGGTTTGATTTTTTTTTTTTTGCTAAAGAGAGACCAAATTTCCTTCATCAACCACAGAGGAACGTATCTCCTCTGCCCCCATCAATCACGAAGAGGTGAATTCTTCTTCCACAAAATATACAATGGCAAAGGTCGTCGAAGATAATGTTGTTGAGGCCACAACTGCAACGGGTCAGCACCTTGACCTCCATGGCAATGTTTTCGAGTTACCCACCTTCACCATGAAGGAGATCCACGATGCAATTCCAGCTCATTGCTTCAAGCCTTCCACTCTCCGCTCAATGGCATACGTTGTCCGAGATTTCTTCTATTATGCCGTCCTGATATACGTCGCAACAACTTATATCCCAATGATTCCCTCCCAACCTCTGCGAGCAGTAGCATGGGCTGCATATACCACCCTCGCGGGGTTTGTCTTCACTGGCATCTGGATTCTGGCACACGAGTGCGGCCACGGTGCCTTTTCGAAGAGCAAAAGACTGAACTACACCATGGGTCTGATCATGCACTCCTTTCTCTTAGTGCCTTTCCACTCTTGGAGATTGAGCCATAGCCAGCATCATAAATCGACCGGAAACATGGACAAGGATACCGCATTTGTTCCTCACACCCGTCAAACATGGCTGAAGACAAACTTTGGCTCCAAGGCCAAGGAAAACATGGTCGAGTTCGCAGAGCTAGCAGAGGATTCTCCCATTGCTGTCTTGTTGCACTGCATCGTTCACCAATTGTTCGGCTGGCCTGGATATCTCCTCTTCAACTTGACGGGACAAAAGTATGGAGGTGCGAAGGGATTGAAAATTACTCATTTCTACTTCGGTGAGGACAGTGTATTCTTCAAGAAGCATGAGCTCCCTCTCATTGCGCTGAGCGACTTTGTTGTTGCGATTATGATTGGAGCCTTGATCTGGGCCGGACAGGTATTTGGCAGCTGGAATGTGATCGTTCTCTGGGGCATCCCTTGGTTGTGGGTCAACAACTGGATTGGTAAGTTCTCCATCACACTGGCGAAACGGTGAGTACTGATGATTCTCAGTTGCGATTACCTTCCTCCAACACACCGATGCCTCTATGCCACACTACAACAATAAGACGTGGACTTTCGCTCGTGGAGCCACTGCTACAATTGACCGTGATCTTGGGTTCATCGACACTCACCTCTTCCACGATATCATTGGCACCCATGTCTGCCACCACCTCGTCTCCACGATCCCCTTCTACCACGCTGGTGAAGCATCTGTGCATATCCGCCGTGTCATGGGTCAACATTACAAGGCCGATGTGAAAACTCCATTCTGGACCGCATTCTGGCGCAACCAACGAACCTGCAAGTTTGTTGAGGAGAGCGAGGGTCAGGAGGGCAGCGGTGTGTTCATGTACCGCAACCTGTATGACAGAGATGGCGAGACGAAAGCCAGAGACCTCACTGGAGGTGCGAAAGGTAAGGCAGTTCCCAAGGAGGACAAAGTCAGCGCTATGCAGACTGCAATGTCCACCGGCCGCAACTTGGATGCCCGTCGGCGTCTTTCGCAATCAGCCCAGCGGGCGATGCCTCTTTTGGCTGAAGGATAAAACACTTGATTATGGACATCCTTTCGAATCACCTTGTGTATGACAGTGAATTGGCAGCATACTTGGCACTGCCATTGAGCATTTTATGGCGTTGGAATCCCTTTTCAGATGCAAGCATCTCCTTTTTTCTTTTTATTGGAAACATAGACAAGACCTGTGTATAGAGCAGAGGCAGAGAGAGAGAGAGACAAGATTATGGGCTGTTTGTAAAGGCTTTAGATACCACAACAGTAAATAGAAATTGCTTTCGCTTCATCTGGGAATCCTACCTGTGAGATGGGGATAGATGTACGAGACCTGGGGAGTTGTTGTGGTTTTATAAGGTGGCTTCAAGTGAGGGGGAGAGGAGTTTCTTCCGAGCTGCCGTCCAACCACCAATCGTCGGATCCTTGGCGCTGCCGTCCGAACCAGATCAGGAAAAGATTTAGGAGGGGACGCCATTCCTTCATTTCATGCAAAGCTACAATCCAGTACGGGGAGGGCGGAAAGTTTGATCATGTCGGGATGTGACGATACCGCCAGATTGCCTACGTAGGCAGCGTGTTTCGATATATATATCTTCCTCTGAACCCAAAGTATACCGTCATCCCCGTTCCAACATCAACCCTTCTCCAGCGCTGCAAGTACACGAGCGGGCCACCAAAAACAGACACCGCAGAGTCGGGGGAGCGAGATGGGGTTTATGCCCCGGGACCGAAGAAGTAAGTGTGACATTTCACAAGAGCCGCTCATGTTGCATCCTTTCTCGCTACTTCAAGCGGAGAGAGGTCCAAAGTCTAATAATCCGCTGCAAACATACTTCCTATTTTTTCACCTGTAAGACCACAGCAATGCCTAACATCAAGGGTATAATTGGCTGCGTGCCGTTCTTCACTCGTACCTGGATATGGTATTTCAGAAGATTATTTTTCTCAACTCAAATTAATGTGGTGTAGATATCGAAACAAGATATTCGAGGTACAAGTTCACTTGGCACCATTTCTGAAACACCGCGAGGCCTTTCGATGTACTTTTTTTATTGACTATGTAATAATATACTTTTATGATTTTGCACAACCATGACTGATTTTTAATTTGGGGCCCACCGGGACCTCGTGTCTCATGGTCTACTGTCCTGCCGGTTCTGTGTGCGAATTTGACGATTTTAAGCCTCCTTGAACCCCTGCCGAAGAAAATCGTCATGTCTTTCAAGCCGTCAAAACAGACGAAAGCTCAGCCGTCCAGATCGATGACTGCCCCGGATGCAGGAAATCCCTGGCGGCTGCGCTTTGAGGCATTGCCAGCGATGACCGGCTTCACGTCCATCTCATCATCTCCCTCATCTCTGGCCCTCTTGATCTTTACAGTAGGAGCTGCCGCGGTAGATCGTCCCCCTTGGCCGTGTGACGACCGATGCAGCGGAGCAGGAACTGATGCTCCCCCCTGGGCGACGCTGCCCAGTTCAATTTGTATTTCGCTCGAGATGCCCCGCAGCATGGTAAACATGGCATTTCGCGTGCTGAATGCCGACGAGCCCTGTACGACCTCTAGGATTGTCTGGAGAACCGTGGTCTTCCGGGCCTGATCCGCTTGCGCCTGCTCAAGGTCCGATATCAGGGATTTCGCCGATCGCGCGTCTTCGTCAAATGAGCCACGGCCACTCGGATTCCCTACGGCGCTAAGGTTTGTGATCTTGGCTTGAAGCACCTCGTTCTGGGCTTCTAGCTCACTCTTCGCTGCTTGCAGCGCATCAAAGTCATGGCAAAGTAACTCGTTACGACCGTTGCTTTCCTTTTGTGATGCATGCAGCACGTTGATGTCGCTGCGAAGCTGTTTAACAACGCCTTTTAGCTCCAAATTCTGTTTTTGTAGTTCTGTATCGTCCATCCGAATCTTGAGTTTGGCTTCGAGAGAGTTGTTATGGGCTTCTGCTTCCTTCTTGGATGCTCGCAGTGCATCGACGTCTCCGTGAAGCTTCTCGATAATGCCTTTCAGCTGATCTTTTTCTTGCTCGGCGTGTCTGTTTTCGATGTGACTTTTTATAGGCTTTATGGTAGTCTTCTTAGTAAAAGCAACTTCATACGTAACACCGATGGGTCTTGGGCTGATACTTGTTGTTGAGACTCCAACGAATGCCCGAGATGCTGCACGGGAAGCTGCTGCAAAGTATGTCTCCTGATCACTAAGACCTGTAAAGCTTGCTTTGTAGTCCTTTTGAGGCACGACCTGTCGAGGACAGCTACATCCCGCTATCATTTTCTTGTCGAAATTTATCTCCTCATCTAATTGGGGTGGGTTTTTTGTCTCAGATGTAGCTACAGCATATTAGCGTCACCTACTATAGCAGAAATCAACTTACAACAAGTTTCAACTAGGTCCATCTTGCGGTCAGCACAAGTTCTCTCGCAATGCAAAGTTACTTGGCAAAGCGCGTTCAGGCCGTGTCCCTCATAGAGGATTTGACTCTCGAAATCCCGCCACGATACTATCAGCTCGCCTGGCAGCCCCTGTACGACGTTCACAAGTCGAGGCATCTCTCGCAGAGTTTGCTCGACTTTCCAACGCTGAGTAGGATTGTTCTCCACCGTGCCAGCGTTTTCTGGGCCTCTCTTGGAAAGCTCTAAAAGAATTAGGTTATATAGATCTAGAAGTATATGATCGCATGAGAATAATACATCCTCATTTGCACCGCTTAACTTGCTCGACAATGCGCAGGGTGCAATGCGGTGACTGGCTGAGAAGTTGACCCATTTGTTGTTGATCATGAGTTTAGAGCCCTCGAGGAGCATATTAAGATCGACGTTTGATGCCTCCTTCCATTCCAACTCCAAATGATTAGTACGAGGGTCCAACGCTAAGATAGCACGCAACATTCTCTCAACTCCTCGAGAGTAGGTTGTCTGCCTGTGGGTAGACAGTTGAGCAGAAGATAGCACATGGCGAACCTGCTCTTGCGGTGTGCGAGCGAGTCTATATTTTCGAAACGGAAACCACAAGATCTCTGGGAGCTTCTCCGGTACTTTTCTTAGGCTTTTTTCGATAATCTTTGTATCCTAGATGTCTGTTAGCATTGGTCCTTTTGAGCAACCAAGAAACTCATACTTGAGCTACATTATCGTTTCCGTAATAAAAGTGGTTAGGATTCGTTCGTATGAGATACTTCCAAATGTGTCGTGCAACATCAATTGTGATATAGTCCTTTGCTAACTTCACATCGGCGAGTGGCTTTCTGTCGTGTCGAAGCAGCATCATCGTATACTTATGGAGAATTGTATTTTCTTTGCCGGCATTGTCTTGAATCGCCTCCCCCCAAATTTGAGCTAAGAGCAGTGCCTCCTCCTCTGTGTTAGTCATTCTTTGTCGGTCACGATTCACATGACCCTCAAAAAAATTGTAGCCGTACTGGTGATTTCTTGACGTTTCAAGTAGGAGTCCTTTGAGGAATATCTTGTTTCGGAAGGACGGGTCCAGGATTATCTGTCCGTAAAATGTTTCAATGACGGCAGAAGGCTGTACTAGATCGATTGAGGCAGTGAGCCATGCTTTGAACTGGTCTTCTTGGACTCGATTACCACCCGAGCATCCATGAATGCATCCAATCCGCACGGTGACATCCTCCCAAATGTTGCCCTTCAATCTCCTTACTTTAGCATCTGCATCTAGTCGGCCATAGGCATCACGCTCCCTCTGCAACTTTGCTGCGCTTTGCGGGCTAAGGTTGCAGTACAGAGTTCTCTTGTCTTTGCCGCCAAAGGAAAAATTCCAATAGAAACTCGAAGCTTCGTACCGAACTTTGTAGCCTTCCCGGACCATTACCAATGCTCCAACTTTAAACCCTTCACCGTGCGTGCCTGCTAATCTCTTCATGCCTCGCTTGGTACTTACGCCGAGCTCAAGGCACCGACGGGGAAGCTGAGCACCATAGTTTGACATCTGCACTTCGCCTTTCTTTCGGTCATATTGAATAAAGCCTAAGACTTTGTTGGTAGCCTTGTGACGAAGTGTTATCGTGTAAGCAGTGGCTGTTTCGTCGTGCAAGTAAATGATTGTATTTCGAGTGATGTTCTTAGCCTCGACGATTCCATCCACCCTTGTATAAGGCCTTAGCATCACTGATCTTAAAGAGTTTGAAGGACGACCATGGTGGAACTTACATATTCTGATAGAATTCTCTGAATGCATCTCGAGTTGACCAACCTTCGACATAATTTCTGCTGAGCCCAAGTGATTGGCGGGAGGGTGTCAAGATATCGCGCTCCTCTTGAAGTGGTGGGAGCTCGAGATCGAAATCTGACATATCATCCTCGGAGTCTGTCATGGCGAAGTGGATGAGTGATGAATGTAATATGAAACAAGAGATAAAGGGGTATAATCTCCTTATCAGTTGTGGGAATATATCTCGTATTAGATGATTAGTGGTCATATATGAGACTGGATGTGTGATGATCTGAGGTCGGGGGAGTAAAGGTGGTGGAGAGAAGGAAGTTTGGAGGCTTGTGGGTTAAAACTGAACAAAGAGGAAGCACTCATTCAAGTAAGTGCACTTGTGTGGAGCCCACGATAGGTAAGTTAGCTTCAACGCTTTCTGACTTGGATGGTGTTGATCAGCTTTCTTGATTGATAGCCTAACCTAGGTTTGAAGCTGCAAACGAAGCTGCAAATTCTTTTGTATGGATATGTTCGTACCTACTGGTTATTTTCGTACGTTAGCTTTATATTGACTATAAAATTTTCAAACCTTCGAACGGTTGGAGTTTGATTCTAAGTCGAAGTGTTGGATCTAGAATGGTGACGAACTTGTTCTTGGAAGTGCTAGAAGAAGTATCGCCCTGGGTTCTCTGTCCATGATATATCAAAAGGAAATGAATATTGTTCTACTGAAGGAAGGTTGAAGTGTTAAGTTCGAACACCAAAAACCTGGGGTAACTCGCTCTGTAGATAGATCTAAGCTATGATGCACTAGATACAAGATATTTCCCTTAGCTGCTTTGGTGTTGTGCCGGCAACTTGCAATCTTATAGTACATAAAAGACTCAATACAACTCGCGCTCTCGAAATTCTATCAGCCCTTACTGATCTTATATGCTGCATCATCTCATACCCAGCGGCGAGATTATCATTGTTGGATCATCTTTCAGATTTCCCATGCTTCCGTGAACTGCGATAGAAGCCCTACACACTTGTATGAACTCATGCGTATCCATGCTCGCACTATTCCTTCTTTATCTTTTCAGTTCCTCCAATCTAGCATCTATGAAGATTTAGATCTGTCCTACATGGGGAAAGAAGTATATTTTGAGTACATTGGCGCAAATTCTCTCCCAGTTGCATGCTGCGAGTCAAGGAATGCAACCAGTGAGTCTGTGGGTCAACACGGCATCAAGGACATACACGGAAAAGAGGAACAGGACAGAATGCACGAGAACGCGGTGGATTCTGTGGGCAGCCTGGTCCCGAATTTCGCAAGTTGCTGAGCGAGCTCTTGGAACTCTGAGCGTCAGGAGAGTTGCAGAAAAGTCAATAGCTACTACCGAGGCGGCTTCCATAATTATGATTACTTGAAGCGAAGGAGTGCTGGCTACCACAAATGTTGGAGATTCGGTGTCAAAGCCACAAAGGAGGAAACACAATTGCTGGGTATGGTTGGCCTGGTGGATTGGGCGGCGTATTAGATCACCTGCCTAAGCCCCTAGAAATATTTTGCAATGAATGTGAGCAGAGCGCAGTTAAGCCATGCGCCATAGCGTGAAACCAAGCCTTCAATAGCTCCATCGTGACAGGAAATTAGAAACGAATTGGCGGCACGATCCGGTCTACATCTTCTTTGACAGCCAGGCAATATCTATGACGTCTATATTCCCGTGTCTAAATCGGTTCAACATTTTGAACATATATGTATGTAGGTAGACAAACAACAATTATCGACATTTATAGTGTGTGAATAAGCTTGATGAAACTTTTAAAGAAATAACTAAATCGATTGTCGGATTGCCTCAGACTTTCCTTACTCCTACTTACTTCACCTAAGTGCTTGTCATTAGGTCTTGGCACGACTCGTACAGCACAGTAGCAGCGGCTGTCATCGAAGTACAACATCTATAATGAGTGACGGTCCTTCAGCCTACGGTTATACGGATCCCAGCTTTCCCCCACCAGACTTAGACGCAGGTGATGCGAGTATTATCATTTACGGGTCAGCTCTTCTCAAGATGAGACAGGGTTCAACTAACAAACTCGTAGCTACACACCAAATTTTGTGCTCTGTATTCTAGGCCTTGTCTTGTTCACACTGGCATCCCTTTTGCATGGCATTCAAGTAATCATCTATCGTCTCTGGTCCTTTACTCCTCTCACCGTCTCGTGTATCCTCGAAGTGGTCGGCTATGCATTCCGCTCCCTCTCCGCACGCAAGAACCCATATCGCGTCACCTACTTCGTGGTCCAATATTTCATGATCGTCACCGCACCTGTGCTCGTCTCAGCAAGCATCTATGTCTGCCCGACTCGTCTTATGTCCTGGGCTGCGGCAGCAGGTACCTCGTTCGGCAACTGCTGGTTCATGCGTAGGAAGTTCATCCTGTGGTTTTTTATTTCCGTTGATGTAGTGACTACTATTATCCAAGTTGCGGGCGCAGCGATGATCGGTGCTGCCGAATCAAACGGGAAGGATTCCACAACCGCGAACAATATCTTACTCTCAGGTCTTGCAATACAGTGCGCTGCTTTCCTGGTATTTCTGGCGTTGTTTAGTGTCATCATTGGTAAGATCTTCAAGAATAGCTTGCTGGAAGAGAAGATGAAGGAGCGGAGAAGCCCATTCATTTTTGTGTTGGCACTGGCGAGTGTTCTGGTGTTCATGAGAACTTTATTCCGTCTGATCGAGACCAGCGAAGGCGTCTACGGGTATCTGAGTACCCATGAAGCCTACTTTGGAGGCTTGGAGTTTGCACCTATGGTTATTGCAGTATGGCAGTTGGCTTTATGGCATCCGGACAGATGGCCAACGAATTTCAAGAGGGAGGCACGGAAGACAAACAGCGTGTGAGTCAGTGGGCGATGTCTATATTTAAATGGTATCCAGAAGAATTTGATTCCTACTCAGAACTTACGAGCAATCTCAGAGTAGCAGAAAATATGAGTTGTAGGCTTCTCGGAAAAGAGCACCTCGCTTACGACTTCAGATTCATGTTTCTTCGCTCGGTATAATGACTTAAAAGACGTGACAATTTCTGAGTTGAGCGCGACTGTCGTTTTTGTGTGATATCAATTTTCGATACAGAAGATCTGACATGATTTGAAACTAATAGCTTCGTCACTGATTTCTTGGCTCGGAATTAGAAGATGTGGCTAGAGGGATCGAATTCATCCGATTATCTCGAAAGTCGCCGAGGGACAGCATCTGCCATATCAAATGAATCGCCAACATGTTGATTTGATAATATAAACACTTCATTTTTTATCTATTAAGCTTTGATAGGAGAGTTAAAAAGCGATATGAGAATGCTTTTAACGACCGAGACGGGGCGATTAATGCCATTCCTTATTGCGTTTCGAAGACAAAGTCGGCGGAAAATCAGCCCGTACCAGACCCATCACTGCAAACCTCTCGCAACTATGCCAGTAATAACTATCAGGACTACATTTCAACTTCACAATCCCGATCCTGTCAAAAGTCTCCAGAACGGAGAATGTTGCTCCTAAAAGTTTGCTTCACGAATCCTATTTATAAGCCATAGGTTCCTCAAATATCCCCTTTCCATTAAAAATAAAAAGGAGACCTCTCTGAACATTTAATGATAAATTGTCCTTTTTGGCTTCATTCTCTGCTTTACAATTAGGAAGTCGTCAGTTGTTTAGCAAAAACATTTCATCCATAATCCCTTAACCTATTATCGGCAATCCTATCTAATTCATTTAAAGCAATCTACAATACCACAGGACGACTTTTTTTACGCGGCACGGCCAATACGCGACATGCTCTACCAAACGTATATGAAATTCTTTCCTATTGCCCTTCCTGCCTCCAACGCCTTCAAAGACCAAGTAGCCGTCGTAACAGGCGGCACAAGTGGCCTCGGTCTCGCAGCCGCGATTCATCTCATCAATCTTGGTGCTGCCGAGGTCATAATCTCAAGCCGCAATGTCACTCATGGCCAAGAAGCTCTTGAGAGTATTGACAAGGGGACGAATGGGAAGAGCAAAGGAAAAGTTACTATGTTGGAGTTAGACATGACGAAATATGGGAGCGTGGTTGCGTTTGCGGAGGGAGTGAAGAAAGTAAGAAGGGGAAAGGGTGGAGTAGACGCTGTGTTGTTGAACGCGGGTGTTATTGGTGTCGAGCCTAAGATTACTGACGAGGGTTGGTTAGTTTCCATTGTCTGATGTATCATGCATATGGAACATAGACAAACATGTGCACAGGGAAGAGAATCTTCAGGTCAACACCCTTAGCACCACCCTCCTAGCCGCGCTCCTTCTTCCCTGGATGAAAGAAGAGCGCGCCAACCGCACATCGCCAGCTCACCTGGGAATTGTAGGTTCTGGCCGTCATCTAGACCCTAACATCAAGGAGTGGGCTGCCTGGACCTCCGAAAAGAAAGAAGGAGTCCTGGAGCATCTTAACAAGTCTGAGAATTGGCCAGGTGCAGGGCCGATGTACGGTGCCACGAAGCTGCTCACGCAGTACGCTTTCGAGGAATTAGCTAAACGTGCGTTTGGTTCTGATCGGAGGTAAGTCGAAAGTCGCTTCTTCGAGTGATGTGGGTTGCTGATCGTCGGGTCTGCAGACCACAGGTTATCATGAATACCATGTGTCCGGGAGTAGTCAAGACGGATATCACACGTCATTATGCTGAGAACGGTTCTTGGATGATATTCGTCATATTCATATTCACCGGGCTGTTTGGGAAGTCGGCTTCCAATGGTGCGCGAACGTATATGGCGGCATTAACAACAAAGGAGAGTGAACATGTAAAGTCCCCAGATGAGAGAGAGTGACTGCAATCGCTAACATAATTCAGGGCAAGTTTGTTCAGTTTTATTAGAATGAGGAGCAGTCAAAAGTGTATATAGCACCATCCCTTACTCAGCTCTATGAAACTGACCAGCCTTAGTTTGAGAGAGCGAGTCATTGACTCAAATATTGGGAAGAAAATGCAGGCCCAGGTATGGGGAGAGATTAGTCGAGAGTTGATGAAGAAAGTACTAGAGGTCAGGAATATTGTGGAGGTAGAGGTAGTGGTCAAGGATTTTTGAGGTGCTGGCTATACAATACAATGTAAAGTTGCAGACTGAGAGTTAGCGAAGATCGCGATACAATCAAGATATGATCGTTGCTCGTTGCGCCTTAGGGTCCTCCGAATTCCAACCGCAATCATTGTTCGGCCATCTTCACCACTAAAATAAGTGGTCCCGCTTCGGCTTCCAGCCAAAAACCTATGATTTCCATTCCCCCTTCGATATACCATTATTGAAACTAAATAGATAAAAATATTTTGTGTTTGCAACAAAGGGGTTTACCCGGAGCCCACCTGGGGTATCAGAGATCGGGGTACATTTCAAAGGTCGCCACTCTTCCACCACCCGTCTGTCCACCTACTGAGCGGTGGTATAGATGGAAAACTCTCTTGGGACTTATTTGATCGACACTTCAAAATCTTTAAAAGTCTTGTAAGGGTTCTCATCGAGAAACTCCCCAGTTTCGTTCTATTGGTGAAGAGATTTGGTGGCGCATGAGAAAGCAAGCAAGTATGAATTATGCAGAGTACGGCTGTTGCATTCGTTCTTCTTTTTTTCCTTTGGAAATTGATTACACAATACATAATTCATCCTCCCCTTAGAGAGGCCATAGTAAAAATCGAGATTTTGAGAACGGGCCAACACTCCCAATTAGAGTCTTGCATGCGGGTCATCATAGCCGCTCTTACCCTTCACCACACCATAAGCACCACCACCCTTTCCAAACATCTTCTTCAGATCCCTCGCCAGAAGCTCTGGCTTTTCGGATGCATAGAAATGTCCACCACTGTCGTTATCTGCCTCAAAGACCACGGGACCTAGGGTCAAGCCCCATGATCGAGGCAGTATACTAAGCTCTTTTGGATTGCGAGCTAAACGGTGTTCGTCAATATCGTTGGTTAAACAATCAGAGAGACAACTTACTCAACCCAAGCTTGACGCCTCCGATGTATGATTCACATTGGGGTCTTGTAACTGTCTTAAGTCCAGGAGCATTCTTATTTTGTGTCTTCGTATGAATTACCTCGTAGTAAATGCGATGCGCAGCTCCAGGTCCCGCCCTGCTGAACTGGTAAATACTGACCCAAGTAAAGATCTCATCGTCGGTCCAAGGATAGTTATCAGCCCAATCATGCAGTTTTTCATAGATCCACGCTAACAAGGCAACCGGTGAGTCATGTAGTCCATATGCCAGAGTCTGTGGTTTCGTTGATTGTTCAATAAAGTATCCACGGCCCTCCTGAGCAAACCATTCCGTTCTAGCAAATCCAGCCTTCTCTTTCTCGGTGTAAGGAGCGACGGAGTGTTGGAGTGCCAGGAGGGGATTCTTGGAGAATACTGGCGGGGGAGCCCGAATCAGGTTGATGTGACTTGCTTTGCAGTGGTCGGGGTAGAAGTATCCGATTGCACGAGTTATGTAGGCACCCCAATCTCCTCCTTGGGTGACATACTCGTTATAGCCAAGCTGAAGCATCAGTTTGTGGCATGTCTCTGCGTATTGGGCTGCAGCGAAACCGCGCTTCCTCACTCCTTCACTGAACCCGTAGTTGGGAAGAGAAGGCGCCACGATATGGAACGCTGGACCACCCACTTGGGCAAGCAGAGGCAGGATATGGGCGACTTCAAAAAAAGATCCGGGCCATCCATGAACGAAAAGTAGCGGGATGGCATTCTTGACAGGGCTTTTTTGCCATACGAAATGGATGTCAAGCTCATCAAAACCATCAACTTTGACCCCAGTGTGATACTGGGGTAACTTGTTTAACCGTTCCTCTGCTTGTCTCCAGTCCCATTTCTCCCAAGCTTTCGTCAATCTCTTAAGATCTGCCTATCAGCTTTTGTTAGTGTGTTAAAAGTCAATATAAGGGATGTGAACAAATATAATTATTACAACATCACTATATCACACTGGTGAGAATCATCGACTTGCGTCTCCTCTGATTGATATGCTTCCGGTATATGTGAGTTGTTTTATCCTTCTCTTGACCATTGCAACATTTCATCGCAGTCACATGATGCCATTTGTGCCTATACTTACAAGCGGTACACCTAAATCCCACCTCGAAGACTCAAGCTCGTCAGGAAATTCAGCCAGCGAAAGCTTCCTCTTCAGATTGTCAAGCTTCTCCTGCGGAACGCTGATTTTGTATGGTTGGGGTGCCATGATCGTAGTTATATCCTTGTTTAGCTCTGACGGCCAGCAGATGGAGTAACTAGTGAACCCCAAGTAGTCCAGTGGGTACAACAATTGGGAAGATGTCTTGAGAGATGCGCTTGAATTTATATCCGACCGCATTGCCGAAAAGTATTACAAACCATGCCTCCCCCTCACCCTCGGACCGAGTATCAATACATATCACATCCGCAATACAATAGGGTGCAATAAGTTTGAATCCCTGTCTTCCAAGCCAATTACTTCAGGGTCCTCTAGGTGCGTACTATTAGTCCTGTCACTCTAGAACTACGTATATATTGTCACGTTTGGCAGACAGGGGATTCAAACTTGTTGCACCCTACTGTAGGGAAGAAAGCGAACAATAATCTTGCTCCTGATTAAAGACTGTAGAGAAGGGTTAATTTTGGAGGGCATAGCATCGTTCCGTCACGTGAAATCTTAGATAGTATTGAGTCAGCTAAGAATATGAGATGTAGTCATTTGTAGTCGAGATGTTACTAGTCTGGCTATCTCTGCTTCACATTAAGTTGTAGTTATCCTGCCATTTACAGTGCAAACACTATAAAACCGCTAGCAGCCCCCGTACACAAAGCAGTCCAGGTATCACTGTGCTCCCTTAACGCCGTTATAATCATTTATCCGTAAATTACTTCCTCCGTCTTAGTTCCCAGTTGAAGTCCTCAGGCTCAACCTCCGATTGATTCTCATCCACTTCATAATCGATCATCCTATCAATTTCCACCGCTCCCTCTCCGGGTTCAGCCTTGCTTGGGTGTAGCTCTGTGAAGACGCTATTCTCTATGCCTTTGTTCCCTAAGAGGAAGTCTCCAAAGTACTTGACTGCATCAAAGGCCTCCTCACCAGTTGGAAGGATATTCTCCTTTGGTAACAAAAAACCATAAGATCCTGTGTCCCTTAGCTTGATCTGATAACTATACCGGACCTTAAGCTCATGATAGAACCAATCAATGGCAGAGCCACCACCCGTCTCCATACGTGATACTCCTCCTCTAGCACCTAGCTTTGACGACACTGCTCCCTCACAAGCAGAAGCAACTCCATATTGCTGTCCGCTGGATATCCTTATAGCCTTGGCGATTCCCATCCCAAGTTCCTCCAGATTCTCTAAGCTTGGAGGATCGGCATTGCAAGAGTATGAATAGGGGTAGAGAATCTGTTGAGAATAAGAATGCAAATCGAGAAAGCCGACAAACTTAACTCCATTTTGCTCAGTCTCATTCCGGGCCCACTCCGCAAGTCTATGAGCTTCTACAGCCTGGAAAGGCTCTTCGCCTGGATAGCTTTCAGAACACGGGTTAGAGGCAGTATCGCCATCCCATTCAAAACCGAAAGCACGATCCAGATCTAAACCACGACAGAATCTAACATTTGTTTGCTGCCTGTTCTTCCGCCACAACCGATCATTTTCCCATGTATACACATATCCGTCTGGGTTCATTGTTGGTATGAACACGAAATCAAATTCCTGAAGAAGTTTCGTGATTCCTGGGGTTTTGCCATAGGATGTGATGAGCGACCATGCAATGTAAGTAATAGTGCTCACTGATATCCACTCGCGAGCATGTGTTCCTCCTGAAATGATGATTGTTTTGCGCAAATCCGACTCGTTATGATCAAGAGTTGGCGAGACGCCAACTCTAAGAGCAGGAATGTCTCGTCCTTCATAAGTCGTACCGATATTGACAAATCGCACATGCGACGTAAACATGGAAGCCATTAAACGCATCCATGGAACAATTACAGAGAGTGGTTGATAATTGCGAAAGAATATATTGTCAACTCCGTCGTCGGAAGTCTTTAACGAAGGTGTGAATGCAGGGGCATTGTTCGATGGGAAGGTCTGCTCCGAGAAGGTTATTGATGGATAAGATTGGTAAATGGTTTTGGCTAAGTCAGGCATGAGATGGGAGTAGGCCTTGTGTAAAGATTTCGGAAGTAATCCAACTAGAGCTGGTACCTAGCATCTATTAGACACAGAGCACTACAGGAATATGGACATGAGCTACCTCATCCTCTTTCAACCGGATATCTGCCCAATTATTGGTGAACTCCCAAACATCAAGAAATAATGTTTCTGCAGCTTCTGCCAGGCTTTTCTCCTCCTGCGGAGTGGTTAAATTAAATCTCAAGACAACATCTCCGCCATATTTGGCCAACAATTTGGCTGGAAGCTGTGGTTTCGATGGCCGGGAGATAGCCGACTGATCAACGATTTTGGTAGACTTCGAGGGTAAACCGAAAATCTTCTCTATCGTTTTATCCCGTAGCCATGTCAACTGGGGAAAGACTCTGCGATGATATGCCTGGTGTTCCGGGCTTAGTGAGAGCTGGCTATCCGCCCTATCAACAGTATTTCGGGTCCATGGAATGGTGTGTGCATGAATTGGTACAAATAGAATAAGAAATGCGACTGGCAGGGAGGTGAGGATCTCCTGCGAGAGATGCATAGTGTCAATGCAACATAAGGCCTTCACAGCGATGCCAATGAGATAAAAGGCGGCTTCACAAACGGACAGGAGGATTCGAGGAGTTGGGGGATAGCTGAGAGATAATGCTGAAAGGTGGTTATTTTACCATCCCATTTTACCGACTGAGGCTCAGCCATAGCGGGGGGTTGTGGGCAGCATACTGTCAGGCACCGACCGGGCGACTTGATTAGCATTACGTGTGGCGGCTGCTACGGGGGGTTATTTCGCCTGTTGATCAGTGGAAGGTCGTCAAGAGGCGGGCGGGAAATAATCAGCACAGGATGACTTTATGAACTTCATATGTTTAGTATATATATTGCGATGAACAATAAAAAACAGATGAGATATAGATAGGCCTTATCGTATGTACAGTAGAACAACTTTCCAGGACAGAGTACGAAGTATACGCGTACACTTTTGTGCATTGGATCCATTCCCCAAATATTCCGAACCCCCCGCCAACAGCCCTTTGCTCTGCGTCGCCAAGCCCCCCAAGGCCCAAGGTCAGTGCGGCTCTTGAAGGAGGATGGAGAGGGAATGCACCCTTCATCTCTGTCTTACGGATCATCTCGACCCATCCATTCGGAGCCACCAATAAGCCCCCAAACCTCAGCTCAATTTACTACCACGGGAGACACCACATAGTACATAGTGTAACGCCCACCGTAACCACACGACAACAACAACCTGACCACCCATCAGATACAATGCATCGTTGAGTCAATTCGATTCACTCCCTTCGCAATAACGCATCTCATTACTCGTGTGGGTGTGCGAAGGAAGAATCCCTTTCACTCCTGCAGGCTTGTCAATTCGTCACTCGTTTTATGATACGACGCCTCACTACTATTTCCGACATCCAGCTCTGAACTCTTCCGATTCTTAGGCTGGAGAAACGAATTTGGGAAGGGTCAGTCAGGACTATCTTTCATGGCTCAACAAGTTCTGCCAACTTAGAACATCAATGATTTCGTATCTCTCGCCATCATGCCGACCCTTCAAGGTTTATTGCGTCGTAGAGGCCAAGGTAGCGACTTAGATATTCGACGGCATAGCTTCTACACTGGTCAATCTGCGAGCAATCCCACGATAGTGTTTGATGGCAGAGCCAGCGAACAGATACCACGACGTCCGTCAGCTGCAGAATTTCTTTCCCCAGATTCCGCTGCCCCCGGTGTTTCCATAACAAGGACGTCTGGGGACGCCGGGTCTGGCTTAGACGAGCGGTCGGTCTCTCCTCCCGTACAAGAGGAATCCTCTAAACATCGCCGCTTTTCAATGTTGAAGTTCCGTCATGCCTCAGATTCGCAATTGGCTACCAGAGCTCGACTCCACGCACAAGATAATGCTGCCCCTCCTCTACCACGCCGTAAGCATCCCTCTTCCTTTGTGTCATACATAAGACTAATATAATGAATCCTTAGCTCCAGAAATAATTACTACTTCACCTACAATAGATATAGGCAAAAGCCAACCTTTGAAGAAAAGGCCAAAGGTTAGACTTCCAGGAAAGGGTAGACTTTCGACAGATACCCCCCGAGAAGAGGCTCCTCACGAAGGACCAGCCAAACTTCTGAAGGTTGATAAGAAGGAAAGGAGAAAAACCATGTCAGAAACTGGTCCGACTGGGAGTAAGACAAGAGTTACTTTTGATGAGCCAAATAGACCAGTAACTCACGGTAATTCTCCACCAGCGTACGACGATGAGACCACTTCTACCTTAGCTCTGCCGGTGAATCGGCTCTCTGAATCTTCCAGATCAGATGCAAGTTCTGGAGATCATGGAGTATATGCTACAACTACCACCACGACACACACAGTGCACACAACCACCACATTTTTCCGGCTTCCACGCAGAAAGAAACCGACACCTCTATTTGATTTATCGCATTTGTAAGTGCCCTTTGCGCCATTATACTTTGTATATGATGTATATGTTTACCTCTTCGCTAACGCTACCATTTTAAGACCTCAGAAATCGCCACCAAAGCAGAGTTCCGAAGAAGGGCTGGCTCCTCCTCGAGCTTCTACAAGCATATCTAGCCAAGCTCTGGGATCTGAATCTCCTGCGGTCATAGCTCTAAGGTCTCCTTCTGCAGATGATATTGCAGCTCATGGGTTCTCTACTCCCCTTCCGTCTCCTTCTGCCCTTGTGAAGTCGGCCACTGGACTAGCAGGCCCTGGTACGCCGCTATTCCGGCAGGGGTCGAGTGCTAGTACGACATCATCTCCAACCAGAGCGAGACTCGGACTTCGAGGTAGATCGTCTACGTTGAATTCTCTCCGGAATGTGTCGAATGATGATCCTCTACCAACTCCAAATTTACCATCAACACGCACTTCTACCTCCACTGGACGTAAAAGCTTTGGTGATCTCTTTGGTTTATCCCATCGCTTACGCCAGAACTCTGAGCCAGCCTTTCCTAGAGGCTCTGGGCCAGGAACACCTGGTTCAAGTACATCCAAGAACAATTCAATGCAGCTGACAAGAGAACCTGTGGTTGTGTTGCCTGAGCGATTCGAGGATGACACACCCGCAAAATATCTCGTACGACTTGAAGAAGCAGTGAGCAGAGGTGTGGTTGCAAGTGTTCTGTGCAAAGGAACGGATCCATTTTCGCAGGCTGTTCTTCGTAGCTATATGCGAGGCTTCAGCTTTTTTGAATACCCGATGGATATGGCTATTCGTAAGCTGCTAATGGAGGTCGAACTACCGAAAGAAACACAACAGATTGATCGCTGTCTGCAGGCATTTGCAAACAGATACCATGAGTGCAACCCCGGGATATACGAATCTCCTGATCAGGCTTACTTCATCGCATTCTCGCTCCTGATTTTGCACACTGACGTCTTCAACAAGAACAACAAGAACAAAATGCAGAAGCCGGATTATCTGAAGAATACCCGTGGAGAAGGCATTTTTGACGAGATACTGGAATGCTTTTACGATAATATATCATATACCCCGTTCATTCATGTCGAAGACGATCTCGATATCAATGGCGAACGAATCATCCAGTACAAGACCAAAAAGAAGTCTCTGTTCCCACGAGGAAGTGTGGATACTTTGAAGCGGCCCTCCAAGGAGCCAGTAGATCCGTACACACTCATAATTGACAGCAAGCTAGATACGCTCAGACCAAATCTCAAGGATGTCATGTACGTGGAAGAACACTACAGCTATATCGGTACTGGCCCATCGTTGAATCACCAGAATCTTCGGGACACATTTTTCAGGACTGGCATTCTGCAGATCATATCGGCTCGATCACGGCCAGATGCTTTCATGTCCGAGAAAACCCTAACTAACCCTGATGAAGCTTTACCGGGTGTTGTTGATATTAAAATCACTAAAGTTGGATTGCTCTGGCGCAAAGATGTTAAGAAGAAGAAAACTAGATCCCCTTGGCAAGAGTGGGGTGCTATTCTTACAGGAGCCCAGCTATACTTCTTTCGGAATGTGACCTGGATCAAGAATCTGATGTCACAGCACGAAAGTCATATCAAGCAAGGCCATGAGGGCACTCCTGTCATTTTCAAGCCACCACTCGACCAGTTCAAGCCTGACGCGCTGATGTCTACTGATGATGCAGTTGCTCTTCTTGATTCCACATATAAGAAGCACAAGAATGCTTTCATTTTTGTTCGTCATGGGGGTTTCGAAGAGACTTTCCTTGCTGACAATGAGGATGAAAGGAATGATTGGCTCGCGAAGCTCAACTACGCAGCTGCTTTCAGAACTGCAGGAGTCCGTATACGAGGCGTAGTAGGTGGCAACTATGATGGTCAGAGAAACCGTGGATTTAGACGACTGGAAAGTCACAATGATTCGACCAAGTCAGTACATACTCCTACAGGCGATGTGACAATCACAAGCGGTAGAATCGATGCGAAGATGCAGGAAGATATCTTTGCTGCTCGCCGGGAAATCATGTTGCAGAAAATAGGAGAGACAGAAGAGAAACTTATGACTGCACAGAAACACCTGGATGCCCAGCTTCGAAATGCTCGTCATTTACAAATTTTGGCCCCAATCCAGGCAAAGACGCGTGATCAGGTATTATTAGCCGCAGGGAAGATGGCAGCTCAATTGAAATGGGGTCGGATGGAGATATGGCGCATGAAGTGCCACCGGGACATACTGTTAAAGGACCTTGAAGAGGAAAAGAGTGTGACGAGTCCGCGTACCACGACCGAAATGGCTACAGAAACACCATTGGGAGACCGAAATACCGTTACTCGATTAAACTCCAAGGCAAGCACTCTCATCCCCCAGCGAAGCCCTCGATCACCGGCTCTTACGCCGAAGACCCGACCATCAACTCAATCTACATTCGAACAGGACGAGGAATGTGCAACGGATGATGTATTCCAAACTCCTCCGCTATCTAGCTCCTCAAGCTTTTATAAAGCCCAAGCATCATGGGAACTTCCACCTTTGAACTTTGATCTTCGTGGAGCTCGCAAAGCCTCATTCTCCAGTGTAAAGCCATCAAGTCCCAAAGTTGCTTCGACACCTTCTCGTTCTGATTCGAAGTCCATTGTGGTTGATGACACACGACGATTATCACATCCAAATGTTGATGCAGCCGAGCACGCAGTACTAGAGCAAGCAGGCTTAGTTGACTTAGAGAAGACTCCAGATGGGAAACGGCCTGCCAGCGGTTCTGAAGTCGAGGAAAGTAAAGATCAAGTTGCCGAGAAAGACAAAATGGACAGAGGCAAGATTCGTCGTAGTTTACACCGCACGCTTCGCGATGCCCATGTTGTGCCTCCTCACCGGTCAAGCCGAAAAGGGAGGGAATCAGCGAGCGCGAGTGCTCCAGAGAGTCCTGAAGATGTGCTGGCTCGAGGAACTGGTAGCTTTGTCTTCCATGGCAAACAGGCTTCAGTTATTACAATCGGCCCAGAGCTTCAAAATATGTCACCAGATGAGCGCCTTCGTTTACGCAAGCAGTCACATAAGGTAGAGCCTGGCATGTCTTCTCCAGCAACCATTGACGACGATTTCCATTCTATTCTTGCTGAGCCTTTCGAGTATCACGAAAGGCACGGATCAGCAGCAACTGCAGATACAACTACCTTAAAAGAGTTGAGAGAGCAAGGAGGCACCAATTCTAGCACCCGTACACCTGTAATAGTGACATCTGCTGCCGAAGATGACCACCCCGCGGTTAATCTCACTGAAGAACAAGGCACGTGTATTGCGTCTGCCAAGTACGGCGAGGAAGACGAGGAAAGAGACAGGAGCGAGGACTTACTTACTGCCCAGAACGAATTCTACACGCCTCAAGCATCCAATTCCCCGGTATCTGTCGCGTTCCCGGATAATCATCAAGAACGAGAAGACACGGACGACCTCGAACCCGTGATCGAAAGGATCCCAAGTCCTGCGATGGCAACTGTTGGTGCATAGGGTGGGCGACAACTTTATACGTAGCCTACACTTTCATCTCTAAATCCTAGCGGCTTCAATTATATTTTTCAGAAGCAAACACGTTCGCATAAAAAGTTATTCATGGACGACTAAATGTTTCATTTGTAGTGTGTATCATAACAGGCAACTTGACAGGCTGGGTTACCGCTGGCTTCCGGGGGAGTTTGGAATGTTATATAGACGTGAGGGAAATATATTTTATTAGTGGATGGCGTAATGATTTGATGGTTGCTATGCATAGTATGAGGAGTAAATGTATTCATGGTTCAATAGCTTGCTTCCCCAGATATCTTTGACGTGATGTGTAATTCCATCGGATGACATATGAGTTGTTTATGTCTGTTTGCTCCTGCAGATGCGTGAAGGGTGATTGATACATTGAGAAACAAACTAGAAGACTTCCATACAGGTTCTGGCCTTCCCTGGTAGGGGTATCTGTTTCATTCAGAACAGTTTCGATAATGGTAATTGTTCTAGATCCACACATAACTCAGGGGATTAAGATTATTTAGACGCTGGTCTGGTTGAGGGCCATGAGTGGCCCGGATATCGTTCAAAAATTTATTTCGGGGCAATAGTTCTCTAATTGGCAGGTGACAGTCATTACATAAATTCGTGGATAAAGGAATAGAAGAAACATGCAAACGAGGTGACACAAGGGGGGTGATATCCTGGTCATCGCTAATGCACCAGCGGTTCAGGCTTCAGCGGCGGTTAACACACAAGGCTGTGTAAATAGCAGCATCCTGCCCTCCAACTTCCTTCACTCCTTTATCTTGTTCTTCTACCAAAGAACAAACATTCCTAGCATTATTGCAGCTGTAGAGCAGTGCCTTGGACCAATTCTTCGACCCAGAGTGCGTCGATGAAAGAATTCGGCTTACAATACGTGATAACGGCAGTTCAAGCAATTCAGCCGCCCTTCCGTTCGGAGCTGATAAATCTGAAAGATGGAGAACAATTACTCTTACAATTCTCATCCCTCAACCAGCTCTCCCAATGAGCGCAATGACCCCAATCAATCCGCAAGCTCTCACACCCCAAGCAGTATTGCGAGTCCCAGAACCCTTCAGCCTCTTCCCCCCATGATGAACACCCCACAGTCCTATCTACCCATTCAACAATCACCCTACCCCCATAGCCAACCTTCCTATCAAAATGGCTACGATTACCGCTCAATCCCAAACCCAAACTACACCCAGGACGCTCCGCTGCCATCGATGTCGTCGCCCATGCCACAAGGCTACGGCGCCACTAGCATGGATACCACTGGTCAGATTGCGCCGCCGGGAATGAGACCCAGGCTTACGACGAGCGTGTTTGAGGAAGAGGGAAGCATTTGCTTTCAGGTTGATGTTGATGGAATTTGTGTTGCGAGACGTGAAGGTTCGACTAAGCTTTCTTAGGTTGATGTGAGGTAGTTTTCTTGGTAAGGCGTCTGACGGGTGATAGATAACCACATGATCAATGGGACGAAGCTGCTTAATGTAGCACGGATGACACGGGGCCGTCGGGATGGGATTTTAAAGGCTGAGAAGCAAAAGACTGTGGTCAAGATTGGGCCAATGCATCTGAAGGGTGTTTGGTAATTTATGAGAACTATCTCACTTGAAGTCCAACTAATTATTAAATAGGATTCCATACGAACGTGCACTTGCGCTGGCCAACCAGGAGAAGATCACCGAGCAGCTATATCCATTATTTGTCCACAACATTGGAAATCTCTTGTATCATCCAAATAGTACAGCTCGTCCTCAGGTTGCCCAATACAACAGACCAGAAGAATTACCCAGAATGCACGTGGAGGATGATCGTCGGCTAAGAATCTAGCCATCAGTATTTTGGAAGTGTTAAGATACGGGTTATGATGGAAGTATAACGAATCGATGGAGTTACGATATAATGATATGATAGATACCATGAACGGGATATTTTATGCAGCTTTAGTTTCAGAGGGAGCAGGCGAAATTGAACTCGGAGGACGAGCTTGAGAGCATGTTATGCTATGATGAATTGATGAACGTTTCTCAGTAATTTCGTTGGTTTCTCATTTGAATGATTTCATACGAAAGCTGACTACTATGGCTTTTGATTTCAAATGAAATTTTCTCAGGAGTGTTGATAAATAGCAGCAGAGGCATAAGGCCGTGCGGTATATATACATCAGGAAATCCACTTGACAAATATCTACAGAGAGTCTAGGGAGGCTGTTCGTGTATATTCCAAGCTTAGAGAATAAGTACCGACTCAACAGTGACAAAAGCATTACTTTGCTACAAAACATAATCTCGAGAAACTGAAAAAATGACCCGGTGTGCAGAGAGAAGAACACTTGTTATCTCTAAAAGATAACACCGCAAATTGACTGTCTTTGAGTTTTGAGTAACGGGGAGAAATCGTGTATATCACTCAAGATTTATTTACAATACGCTAAAGTTTCTCCATCTCTAATGAGAAAGAAGATAAATCGAACCACCATGCAGAGCTGCTAGATTGACGCGCTAGTTTGATATTCATCAACAGTGAAGCGAGAGTGCCCCACCATCAATCTGCCCACACCATACCCCGCCAATATCAAGTATATTGTCGCGGTGATCTCGTGTTGCAGAATATGTCACAATGGCTTCCAAACCGGCCGAATCGTTGACAGCTTTACTTCGCAGCTCAACAATAGAAGACCACGAAGAGGTTCTCAAGGCCGCCAACGCTGCCATAAAAGCCACCAAAAGCCCTGAGGCTTTCCACAGTCGAGTTGTCGCCCTGCTCAAACTCGACCGTTTCGATGATGCCCTCAGAGCACTGGATGAAGGAGGAGACAAACTTGCAGAACGATGCGTGCTCGAGAAAGCGTATGCGCTGTATAAGACTGGGAAGCTTGAGGAAGCGGAGAAGCTGGCCAAGGGATCAGAAAGGAGAGGATTGAAACACGTTGCCGCGCAAGTTGCATATCGGGCGGAGAAGTTCGAGGATGCAGCGATAATTTATAAAGAATTGAGCGTAGAGACAGGACCGATCGAAGGGGAGGAGAATGATCTTAGAATCAACAGCTCTGCGACGGATGCACAATTGGAGTGGCAGGGGAATGGAGACAAAGTCGAAGCCAGCAGAAAGGACGCGAAAAGGGAAGATTTGGAGGCGTTTGAAACTTCATATAATGCAGCTTGTAGTTTTATTGCTCGTGGAGATCTTAGTAAGGGAGCTTTCTTACTCAAGAGGGCTAGAGATTTATGTGAGGCGTTGGATGAACTAACGGACGAGGAGAAAAGAACAGAGGTTCTGCCTATCCTGGTCCAGCAAGCCTATGTTCTTACTAAATCAGGGAACTTGGAAGGGGCAGAGGCGATTCAAAAGCAGATTACTGTTACAGAGTAAGTGTATTGTATGGCATGCTTCGAAGTCCATTCTGATGGTTACAGTGTTCCAGAGCCACCAACCAGGGTCATAGCACAAAATAACGCCTTGGCCGCCTTAACCACGAACGAAAATCCATATATGAGCCAACGCATCTTCGAGTCAGTACCAAGACTGTCACATACGGAGAAGCTATTTGGGTATCAAGCAAACATTTTAAAGTGGAATAGATATGCGATTGATCTGCAGTCTAAAAAATATGATGGTGTAGCTCATTCAACAGTTGCTACCATCTCCAAATACCCTTCGCCAACAATATCTCCATTCCCTAACACGTTATCTGTCCTTAATGCCGCTGCTCACGCAAGTGGAGATACTGGTAAGGCCAGCCTGAAAAACATCTTACCACAACTTGAAAAACGACCGAACGATGTTGGTCTTCTCCTCACAATAATCCAACTTTATGTGCTCACCAATAATATCGGACCAGCTGTTACGCTATTGGAGACATTTTTCAAACGCCTCGAGGAGTCCACCTCGCCGTCCGATCTTGATGTGCGATATGCGCCTGGCTTGATTGCCCTCGCCGTTTCATTATATCGTCTCTCAGGAAGGAAAGCTCCTATTAAAACAGAACTTGGAAAAGCTGCTTCTCATTGGCGGAGAAAATCGTTAGCATCTTCGAAGTCTCTGTTACAGGCTGCTGGGATATCCCTTCTAGGTTCTTCTGAACACGAGGATCTGACTGCAGCGGGTGAGATATTTTCTAACCTCCGGGAGCAAGACCCAAGTGACCGAGTTGCGATCGCCGGGTTTGTTGCATCATATGCTTCTAGTGATTACAAGAAGATATCACAAGATCTTGATAAAGTGACTCCAGTGGATCGACTGATCACCGGCATCGATGCAGAGGCGCTAGAGGAAGCCGGTGTGCCATCCTTGCCTACTCCTGCTGCTGCAGTAGCAACCAAGAAACGTGCCGCAGATAGCGAGGAGAAGGAGAAGCCGGCTAAGAAGAGGAGGATTCCAAAGAGCAGAATGCCAAAAGATTTCGAGGAAGGCAAGAAGTTGGATCCTGAGAGATGGCTTCCGTTACGCGACAGGAGCAGCTATCGACCTAAAGGCAAGAAGGGGAAGAAAAAGGCCTTAGATATGACACAAGGCGGTGTTGTAAAAGAAGAGGAGAGCCTGGAACTGGCCGGAGGAGCAGGCACGGTCAAGGTGGAGAAGTCCGGCGCAGCATCGAAGGCTAAGAAGAAGAAGGGGAAGAAATAGAGGGTAGTTGAAGGAATAGTCTGTATAAATTTGAGCTGTTGTTGCCGATTTCTCTATCAAGACTAAATTTATGACTAGCATCACAATAGCTGATTATCATATACAAGTATGATAGTGAAGTGTTGGTAAGGATAGAATCAGGCAGTCTCCTGAGGCTAAGGGATGGAAACAACATATTAGAACATTCGCTTTTTTGGTCCCCTATTTTAGGCGAGTTCATATTCGAGTTACCTTATACAATTAGTGTCGGCTTATAACAATAAGATCCGAACACGAGTCACCTCAAATCTCAGTATCTAAAAGTTCAACAGTAATACAAAATAAATGTCATTACAAGAACCTAGTAAATCAAATATTTATCATTAATGCGTTGATAAGTTTGGAAAGGTTGGAATTTAAGCTTTACTTACACGAGTCCAAGTTGCAATATGCGTTTATCGATAAGCGATTTTGAGGAGGCTGAAAACCAACCTCATCTCTCCATCTAGTTTGCAGCTCAAGCTATTAGCACGCCTAACACACCTTCTCGGCACTCAGATTGAGCACTAGTAATGTCAGGAAAAGGACTTGCGTACGGGCTTAATGTCCCAAAGAAAGCCGGCGCATCTAAACCCCAGTCCGCTAAACGGAAAACTATATTCGAGGAGGAAGACTCAGACGGCGAGAATGCAAACAATGGAGATGGAAGTTTCGAGGCAATCGGCGAGTTTGGTGGCATATCTACGAAGAAGATGCCTCCAAAGCCCATACGAAAGCCAGCCGAATCAGCTATCAAGCCCCAATTAGGAGCTGGGAGCAAGAAGATGCCAATAAGCATGTACGGAGACTTATCCACGAACTTCTCCTCCAAAAAGCATGCCGAGAAAGCCGAAGAACTAGACGAAAATATATACGACTACGACGGCGTCTATGATTCCCTGAAACCGCATAAGAAGACGACAGTCGAGGATGAAGAGAAGCGACCGAAGTATATGAAGAATCTGATTGAGGCGGCTGCGGTGAGGAAGAGGGACGCAACGATCGCAGAGGAGAAGAAGTTAGCCCGGGATAGGGAGGCGGAAGGCGACGAGTTTGCGGATAAGGAGAAGTTTGTTACGAGCGCATATAAGAAACAGCAGGAGGAGAACCGGAGGATAGAAGAGGAAGAGCGCAGGCGGGAGGAGGAGGAGGCAAAGAAGAATAAGGGGGCAGGCATGTCGGGGTTTTATAAGAAGATGTTGGAGAAGGATGACAAGAAGCATGCGGAGGTGTTGAAGGCGGCAGAGGAGAGGGAGAAGAACGGTCTCGTGGAGCAGGTGGAGGAGGAGGAGACAAAGATGACGGATGCAGATCTGGCGAGGGAGATCAATAAGAAGAAAGCCGGGGCCATTGAGATTAATGATGAAGGCCAGGTGGTCGACAAGAGGCAGCTGCTAAAGGGTGGATTGAACATTCTTGCGAAGCCCAAGAAGCCCACGACGAGCAATGCTCAACGTGGCGCCTCCTCAGCATCCGATCGCAGTGGTACTGGATTTGTGGGAGCGGCTGGCGGAAAGCAAGCTATGCGGGAACGTCAGACTCATATGATGGAGGCCCAGCTGGAAGCAGCTACGAAACGGGCGCGTGAAGAAGAGGAAGAGGAGAGGCTCAAGTTGGAGAATGCTGCGAAGAGCCAAAAGACTCAAGGGGACATTATGAGTGCCAAAGAGAGGTACCTGGCCAGAAAGCGGGAGGCAGAAGAAGCCAAGAAAAGAGGCGAACAGCAGATATAAAAATCGAACCGAAGGATCACTACAATATTTTGGCAGGATGTGTTCGCGTATCTTGCCGAATGTGAGTTCTTTGTTATTATTTTTCAGCAAGGATGCTTCTATAACTATATTCCTTTAATTCTAACCTTTATAGAGAGTCCTGGATCATCATACTTCCAAATCATATTAGCTAAGGCACATCTCTGGTGAGCTATATGAGCCATTTGACCACAACGGCAGACCTTGATCATCAAGCTTCTAGGCCATATCGACGAATAGCAGGATTTAAATCTCTAGTAATATGTGATGGCCTTTATCTATATCGTATCCTAAGGTTCGCCTCTCAAAATTATCACATAGCCGATCTTATCCTATATGCCTCGATTTCGCCATGGATGGCCCGGTAAAACATATGTCTCTTCATCGACTCATAGTCTGGTTAATCTCATCACCCAGATGACAGTTTCCCTAGGCTATTGCAGCTCTCAATGATTCTAAGAAACTACGTCTATAGAAATGGACTGTTTGAAGGTTAGGCTCAGAAGTTGAACATTTAATATTTTTTCCAGTATACGCCGGAGCACTCAAGGCCCATCGCTGGGGATGATATTCTAGAAAGATTGTCTTTAGCCTCTACGAGTAACCAGAAGGATAGAGCAACAGTAAGGTGCTTGATTCGTATTCCCTTTCCATCTTTCTGGGCACGACTAACTCCTATCTTCAGGCTTTTATGTGGAATCAAGTCCTTTGAATATGTCAGACTGTAACATACATTTAGATTATCTGCAACCCTTAAAGATCATATTTATCTCAAACTTATGAGACCCCCAGCTTGGATATCTGTTATAGTTTACCGGCTCCAAACACCCAAACCTCTGCTATACAATATACCAAAATGACGGCATGTTAGCGGGCGTACATATGCAAGAGGCCGGCCCACGAACTAGCTCAATATCTGCACTCCGAAGTCATTTCAAACTTAGATGTTTAGACTGGGGATATCTGTCACATTTTAGAGAATTTGACCTTTTTTAATGCTCTCAAACTTGAAGAACCAGGAGCCCGGGAACATTGCCGTATCGCTTATATTTATTCGTTCAAGTGACAATCGATAATTCTTCCCGCCTCACCTTATCGTGTAAATAGCATAAGTGGTAGGTCCGTCTTTCAACAGGGCAACAACGCGCTCTCGATATCACCGCGAATCACTACCAACAGCCTCGAGCAAAGTCGTGTGAACTCAACACCAAGTTGCGAATAAGGTTAGTATACACGGTGCCGTGTTTATAAGACGAGTGCTAATGTAGGTCAGATGGAAACGTCTTTCACCAAAGAGCAGGTCAAGCTTTTATTGCGGTCTGCCCAGCCGCTCGAGATCATCTGCGATATGTAAGTCTCAGTTCTCCTTTTCGGCATCCAGATGGGCGGAGGAAGCGACGTCCTGCAAATTGTGGTAGAATCAGCATGTTCATTGCTTCTAACAAAGCAATAGCCTCCGCATCATCGAGAATCAACAGGCGTTCAAAGACCTCTGCCATGCGATTTACCATGTGACCGGATACCATCGGGCGAATTCTATCAATGCTCGTGCTGATGTGCCAGTCCGATCACCTGATGGCGAAAACTTTACGGTATGTGTAATATGTAGCATTATTTGAGATGCATTAGGTCGGGGAGTTATTCGAACAGCATACTGACTTGAGTCAGAGCGACTTCTGGAAATTGGTCGATTATTTCTTGGGTGACGACAAGAACGGGTTGAAAGCCGGTATTTTGTTCTTTCCTCACTGCCTACCTGGTCTCCAGGGCTGGCAAGACAGTTTTATGAGCGAGCGAATGGAGTGGTTTCCTTCGAAATTCGAACGACCTGTTATTCGAATCGGTGTCGCACTTCTTTTCGAACATTTAAAACTTAATCTGATTGACCTTTCAGGAAGTAAGATTCGGCAGATTCTTAGTTGGCCAGGCGAAGCCGACTGCGAGAAGTGCGGTAATGGCGATATTTTGCAGGGCAATATGATACTCTATTGTGCCGAATGCGATATTGGCTTCCATCAACAATGTTATTCCATCAATTTGGTTCCCGAAGGACACTGGTACTGTGATGATTGTACCGTAGTCCGAGAGGCGAGTCCTAATATTCTATCGATTGTGCTGGATTGAAGAGTACTGACTTGGTAGTAGGCTGATGAGAAGGGAGGAACAGGTAGCAACAAAGGGGTAATTAAGAAGGTACTTCCACGAGCCTAACCTAGTTTTATGATAGCATTTGTAGCATTTAGAATGAAGCTTTATTCAGAGATGCTGACACTGGTCACAGCAGCCCACTCCCCGCAAGAAGACGCCGCGGAAGTATAGCTTTAAGCCTGAATTAGACAATGACGATTTGGGCAAAGCCGACAACACCTACTTCGATGAAGACGCTATCCCGCCCCGATCTGGACGCAGAACGCGACTCCAAAGAGCTGAGCAGGGAAACAGTCTCAAAAGAAAGCGTCCCAACCCTTCGAAAATTGCTTCTAGCAAGAAGCCCCCTGGTACGCCCACCGCAATCCAAAAGCGACAGAAATCTTCACCAATCAATAACGCCAACCGTTTCCGCGTCCCTCGGCATCCGCATCAAAGATCAGGTAGTCCAATGGTTGAAGAACGAGGCAACACTGTTCTCATGACTTCGTTGAATAACCGAACCAAACTCAGACGACAAATCCAGCTTGATCAAGTGAAAAATGTAGGAATTGAGAGCTCGGCTCCGTTTCTTCATCTATTTTAATGCTAACTTCTGAATAGGTGCAAGGTTTGTTCAGTTTGTGTGCCGAGCGTTGGGGCGTTGAACAAATTCACAGCATTTATCTTTCCGAAACGAACGGCGAATTCTTCGAGATAGTCAAGGATAATGATGGGGATTTTGAGGTGTTTCTGAGGAAGGTTAGAGAGATGGGGGGTGGACGGGATGGTGATATTAGTGCAGCTTCTGTCAAATTAGAGCTATTAGAGCCAGGTCACGGACTTGTTGAGTAAGCGGAAGAGTATCAAGCTTGGTGTATGCCTATTTCGAGGTGTCCTGTACGATGTACACATGGGTTGCTAAAGTGGATGCCTTAAGGATTGTAGCCTCCTTGATAAGAAATTGGGAAGTGTTTACTCATGACAATCACTATTCTATCAACACAGAAACATGCTGGCTTGGGTAATGCATTAGGGGCAAGAGTTATCCAGCCCTCTCCCTAGAAGAGCAGAATCTTGTTATTTTCAGACATTAAAGGGGGCGGCCTTATCTATCCCAAAATACTGAATCATACACGTAGTATACATCGCGCCTGAGCTTTTTCGTGTGGTTCCCAGCTATAATACAACCATTTTCCCATTTTGATACACCATACTCCAATCTAGAACGAGCCGCCTACGCCGCCTTGCTTGCCTTGCTCGACCTTCATTCTGTTAAGATATGACTGACGCACTGTGCTCCATGCCTGCATATACTTTTCCATGCAGTGTGTAAAGCATGTCGTCTCGCCGCTCGATAAGGAAGCTCCGGGCTTTGGTACGCAGCGTTCGAAACAGTGCTCGTTGACTTTCTGCTGGGCTATTAACGTACATATCAAGGCCATTGTGGATTTATACGCACCTCGATCAATTGCCTAGCATTTGTCATCGCTGCCTCTTGCTTCACCTGTTCCATAAGCCGCTCCTTAGGGTCTGAAGATCCAAGGCTATCCATATTTACAGCTATTGATGTTTTGTGCTGCGGTGCTTTTGCTGCATAAAAGTTAGTTGTATGCAGAAGGCTAACACTAATGATATGCGTACCAATGGGCTGCAAAGAGAGATAAATATTTGGAACGAGTGGATTGCGACTTGGTAGAGCTTAGCGGAGACTTCTATCAATGTTTGTCTCGGGGTTGCATCTTGACATTGACGGAAGCCACAAATGAGGCTTGACGCTAGAATTTTTGACAGGGGTCCTTCTTCAAGCCGAGATTCAGAAAGCTGGCCTTAATGAGCTTCAGATTCCGTATCTCAGCCGCCGCCCAATTTTATTTCATTCTTTGAGTATTGCTTTTTTTTTTCTGGGGTCTTACCTTTCCCTGACGGTCTAGAGCCAATTCTGAGGACGGCGGAAGGCATTGAAAATGTGGCTTTCGACCTCGCTGGCAGCTTTATGGCTGGCAACATGTGCTCTTGCGAAAACGCCAGAGACTTCCGCACATACGGATGAGAATGGCATCAGGAGTATACCGGTAGGGTTGAAAAACGCCGATTTAATTGATACTTGTACTAAATGCGCTATAGCTCCGAACGCATACGTTGGCCGCGGTTTGTGCTTGAAGATCAAATTGCTATGCAACCACCCACTGACTTAAGGAATAGCCATATCTGGATTCTGACATGCAAAGTCGATGGTGGGATTTCGGAGGCAATACAATTATTCGGGCAGACCAGTATGTCGATTTGGAGGTGCTGCCTTGATCGCGTGCTCATATTCATTGCAGATACATAAGGTTAACTTCGGATCGCCCGTCGCAAGAGGGTTGGATTTTCTCTCGTGTACCGTTGACGGCCACGAACTGGGAGGTACGTGGATTATAGTATGTACTGGGCTATCTGAATTGAGCACTGACGAGTCCCAGATCGAACTCGAGTTCAAACTCCATGGCGCTGGCAACCTGCACGGAGATGGATTTGCATTATGGGTGACAAAACAACGGGCGACACCTGGCCCAGTCTTCGGACATGCTGATAAATTTGAAGGCCTTGGGATCTTCTTTGACACTTATAAGAACAACCGGCCCGGAACCGTATTTCCTTATGTTATGGCAATGATTGGAGATGGCACAAAGCCGTACGACAAATCGAACGATGGCAAGGATAACGAGGCTTATGGTTGCTCTGCACGTGGCATTCGAGGAGCAAGCATCCCAACCAGGGCCAGACTCACATATTTCCAAGACAAGAGCTTGAAGCTAGAGTTGATGTATAAGGTAGAGGATCAATGGGAGCTATGCTTCGAGACAAACGAGCCGCCTGCGATTCCACAAGTGGCATATCTGGGCTTCAGCGCTGAAACAGGAGAGCTGAGTGATAACCACGACATCATCAGCGTGCACACGAAAAATCTTTACGACACCAAGAGCCGACCTGATCATTCAGGAAGCAAGAACCCATCAGGACCAGACTCGAAGAACAGGGGAGGATCAACGAAACCTAAAGGAAGCTGGAGCTGGTTCTTTTTCAAGATCATTCTCTTTTTCCTTGTGATAGGTGGAGCATATGTTGGTTATACGGCATGGAGAACCCAGCAACGAAAGAGCCACAGGTTCTAGGTTTGAAAAAAGGAACGGTGCGGCGATGAATTATTGTATTGAAGCGTGTATATCAAGCCAAAATCTGGGTCAAGAAATGGAAAGTCATTCCTCTACACATGACTGTGCATCTTGAAATATCTGACTAAACAGCCTACATGAATTTTCCAACATTTTGTATCAATAAAATTTGTGATTCCAGAGGGTATCCGGTCAAACAACTTCGGATCTATAAGCAGAAATTTGGTTCAAGTGAACGCAACCTATTCGGTTGGCAAGATCTCCATATTTTTATGATTGCAGTCCCTAAACCAATTCTGTGGGTCCTAGATACGTAATATATACTATGATTTCTTCAATTTTGAAGAAACCCTATATAACTCTTGAAAGCCTCGAATTACCAGCTCTCTAACTCTTAGAGCTATCCAGAGTGGTAAGATCTAGACTCCTACCAATTTGCAAAAACAAATTCGACAGGGATCCCCGTCTTCATTAATGGACATTATCAGTATACAACCCATGATTGAGCCGCGAAGCAAAGTTCGTTGATCACCTGATACTTAAACACCTACTTATGGTAGTCGGAAGCTCTTTGAAAATAGCGTTGAGTTTCTTTCCTTTGGACTTCTCATCTACGATGAACCAGCCGGCCAGTATGCAGGGCATATGCTCCATTGCGGAGCCCTCCGCAAAGGTACCTGAAAGCCAAAATTCCATTCTTCTCGACCTCGAAGCCATCAGTTGCACTTCCAAGACAGCCGGGATCTTGTAACCTGCACTTATCGTTTATACCGACCTCGAGAGATCAGTCAGGGGTAAGCTCGCTTAGGAAAGGGGCTTTCCGAATATTTCCAAGGAATTGAGTTCGGGCTGCTTGCGATCTTCCTAAACGGCCGGATGCATTGGGAGAGACATCTATTGTTTGGCATAAATATCATTCGAATATAGAGGTGGATCTATTTTTCTAGCCACGGTTTCTTTAGCTGCCGTTGCTTGAATGTTACGTCGAGTACTTATTGAAGCCCCGGTTCCATACTGAACACTATTCAATCACGCTTGGCTTCGTTACAGTCTCCGTATTGCCTATTGACCCTTCTATCCACAGTCCTTTGTCTGTCCCGGCTATGGTCCGACAGGGTTATATTGTTACCGGACTCAAGCTGTATCCAAGCGGACGGGAAAAGAAACAGAGCATGTGAACTGTGATATACTGCGGGAGATATTCCGTACCCAGCAATTGCGCCTACAAATGATGCCGAAACTAATGTTTAAATGGCTTGCGGCATTATCACACCCCCGGATTACAGTGTATGGTGCATATGTGCCCTGCACAGTCAGCATCTTGCAGTCGTGGCCACGTCTCCCATCCCTTTCATTTCAATTCTAGATGTAATATTTGAGACAAGAAACAAATGTCTGTAAATACCAGATGGTATTTGTCCATACGGATCGATAAAAACAAGCTTTCAATAAGAACTAAGTTGAATGCACATTGAAGATTTTGGAGCTCTTTGGGGGTCAAATGACGTAGTGCATGGAGGCGTGAAGCTTAAACTTTTATCCCTGCAACGGATCCGTCGGGTTGGTCTCTTATCAAGGCACAGCAACCGGTCAATGACGGTGCATAAGTTAATGGTAATAAATCATTGTTTTTTCTTCTTTTCTGGATTTGCTCTCAATCACATATCACAAAGTCAATTGGGACTCCAAAATCTCAATTCTGTCGTATAGAACAAAGTAAGGCTATCTATCTTGGAGCTACGATAAGAGCTCCATCAAAGGACGTCATCAGCAAGAAAGGGTTCAATTGACCTAAAACTAAATTCGCAAAGATGTCAAAAGTACAAGGCGTCTTTCCGAAGCCCAAGATTGAGCTCTACAGTGGGCAGTACTTCGCAGCCTGCGGTCTAGGAGGAATAATCGGTGCGTGCCCTCCTCGTCTCTCTCTGTCTCACAACTAAATGCGCTCCAGCCTGCGGCCCAACCCACACGGCCGTCACGCCGCTCGACCTGGTAAAATGCCGACGACAAGTCGACCCCGCAATCTACAAGTCCAACTTCGGCGCCTGGAGCAAAATCTACAAAGGCGAGGGCCTGCGCGGGGTCTTCTTCGGCTGGTCGCCCACGTTCGTCGGGTACTGCCTCCAGGGCGGCGGGAAGTACGGGTTCTACGAGGTGTTCAAGTACCTGTACGGCGAGCAGACGTTCCCGAACGCGAATAAGACGGTGGTGTTCTTGGCCGCGAGCGCGAGCGCGGAGTTTTTGGCGGACATTGCGCTTTGCCCGTTCGAGGCCATCAAGGTCCGGATGCAGACTACGCTGCCGCCGTTTGCGAGCACGATGAGGGAAGGCATGAGCAAAGTTATCGCGAGCGAGGGTTATGCTGGGTATATCCTTTTTCCTTCCAAAGGGGTTGAGACAGTGAGGCTAATAAAGATAGGTTATACAAAGGGCTAGTACCTCTCTGGGGTCGTCAAATCCCGTACACCATGGTAAAATTCGCAACCTTTGAAAGGACGGTCGGCAAAATTTACGACGTCCTTGGCAAGCCCAAGGCTTCGTATAATGGGCTCCAGCAGACCGGGGTTTCCTTCCTCGGTGGCTACATTGCCGGCATTGCCTGTGCGGTCGTTTCTCACCCCGCGGACGTCATGGTATCAAAGTTGAACTCGGATAGGAAATCCGGGGAGAGTGCAGGCAAAGCTATGGGGAGGATATATGGCAACATTGGGTTCACGGGTCTGTGGAACGGGCTCCCGACGAGAATCTTGATGATTGGCACCTTGACAGCGTTCCAGTGGCTTATTTATGATTCATTTAAGGTGGCAATGGGTTTCCCGACAACAGGAGGGCATTAGATTATAGAAGAATCTGGAGTTGAGGAGTTACGGCGAAGCACAGATATAAGGAAAATAGCGGTGCTTAAAACAGTCACATGTCCCTCGGGCGCCTCTCACACATGATTCACACATGTATAACTTTGAAATTCTAGATAGTATTTTAATCCGATTGCCCAGTCATATTACACCGTTTCCTACTAACCACAGGCAGGTATGTCTTCGTTCTCCCCCTTTCCCACATCCCTCCGCCATCTCTACCTCTTTGAAACAAGAGTAACGTACGCTAGTTATGATAAATTTTGTCCTACTACTACTGCTTCGAATCGAAGCAGTAGATGAATCAATAAATCTTGAAATAAAGGAGAAGAAATGCAAGGTAAAAGTTTCAGTTAAGAACTGCACTCCACGCCTTACTGCGGGGCTATTGACGCTTCGCTCATCTTTCGCCATGCAACAATGTTATAAAATTGCTTGCACTATATAGATAGAGTTCAGATTAGAGTACATGAGAACATTGTGGAACAAGCCCTACCTTTTTAGTAGCTAGGATAGTGGTGTAGAATTGGTGCTTGAGTGCCAAAAAATTTGCATACCTAGAAAGGAGGAAAAGCTAGCACAAATACGGAATTAGTCGTTATCAATTAATATAAATATGTGTTTGTATTTTATACCCCAACTATATCTCTTTCTATTAGTCTACAACTCTTCAACTACCTCCTTCGATGAGCTGCTGTAGATATCATATAGCTCTTTGAACGCACTATCTTGCGCTAGTAGTTTCGCAGGTGTATCACACTCCTTCACTGCTCCCCTCTCCAACACCAAAATCCGATCAAAATTTAAAATCGTCTCCAGTCGATGCGCAACCGCCACAACAGTACACCCTGCAAACTCTTCCCGAATTACCCTCTGCATAAGCTCATCCGTCTTACGATCCACGCTACTCGTCGCTTCATCCAACACAATAATCTTAGATTGCCTGAGAATTGCTCTTGCAAGACAGAAGAGCTGACGTTGCCCATGAGAAAGAGAGTCAACATCGAGCTCTGTATCGAGGCCACCAAGGGAGGTGATCGTAGTATGTAACTGTACTTTGTGAAGAGCAGAGATAATAAGCTCGTCTGAGCTAGCTTCGTACGGGTCAAGGTTGAGACGGATACTGCCGGCAATAAAATAAGGATCCTGGGAGATGACATTCAATCGACCACGGATTTGTTGGCGAGGCAATGTAGAAAGGTCAATGTCGTCAATGAGTATAGAGCCTGAAGATATTTCCATCATTCTAAATAGAGCAAGAATGAACGAGCTCTTGCCACTGCCGCTCCGTCCACAAATGCCAAGTTTCTCTCCAGGCAGGATCGAAAGAGAGATATTGTTCAAGGCTAGGTTGTCATCACCTGTCGTACTAGTGGGAAGTTAGAAATAAGGTAGAATTGGGAAAATCAAATGAACACCTTACTTGTAGGATGCTGATACATTTTTGAGTTTGATTGCCCCATGCAGAGGCCAGTTCTGAGGCGGAGGCGTAATTTCTTGCGGAAGAGCCTCAGTAGGTGTTACCTCACTGAATGTCCTTACACGCGAAACTGCTCCAATACTGGTCTCAAGATTTGTCCCTGCCAATCAGTCAACATTGTCCCTTCTGGTCTACCGTCGTCAAAAAATGAACTTACACCACATTACCAAGCCCTGCAGTGACAAATTGAACTCAATAATATTAATCAATGCGACTCCAGTGAAACCTGGACTGACAACGTCTCGCAATTTAACTGCTAATCCTGTTACAATAAGTGCCAAGGCAACACAGACAAGATCTAAAACAAGGGAAAGCCATCTCTGGATCATCAAAAGTAAATAGAATGGCCGTTGAGAAGTGTCCAAGAGCAGAAGGTTGAGGTCGCGCTCATTTTGCTGCCATCCAAAAGCTCTGATTGTCGAGAGTCCACTGAGGGACTCGATGAATTGTGTACTTTCTCTCCTTAGCGATCTCATTCTAGATTGATAGCCTGGAGTTTCTTACTATAGAGGGCTTTTTGCCTCCAAATCCATGAATCGTAGCTGCCTCGATGTCCTGAGATAGTACTTCTGGACGAGATAGAATACGAATGCAATGAAGGGGTATGCTAGTGCGATGTAAAACGTGGCGGTGGCAATGAGAATAGCCTGACCGAGACAGATGAAGATCGCAACCTGTTCATGAGTTAGTGTCACACCTCATTAAAGACTCACAGGTACTTACTGAAAAGTTTAGGCCCGCCATTGGTAGCTCTCCATCAATCAATTCCATGTCTTGGCTGAACCTAAAAGCGCGTCAATACCGGGAGCGTGGTAGGAGTACTTGTAACATACCTATTTACCAAGACACCTGTATCAACCATTGAAAAAAGCGACATTGGTGCGCTATATAAGATTAGTACACGGAATCATCGAGGGAAGAAGCTCCTACGAGGCAACTGTTCTCAGCGTGATCCAGTGCAACTGGCGACCGGATTTAGGGTTGATTTGCATAAAAGTATGCCTAGATGATATGTGTGAGTATTCAAATCTCAGCAGTTTACTGGCACTGGGTATCCACCTACCAACACAAGAGCGCAAGTACAGCCAAGGTTGATATTTCAAGTACTGAATATACACCCATATATTTGGCTGTGCTTTGATTAGGATGCTTTGTCTCTGAGTCAGACCACCATTTGAGCCAAACCGCTAGCACCATTCCGTTAGGAGTGTCTTGCAATATGACAAACCATGTGTACTCACTAGGAAACGTAGAGAAAAACGAGAATATGACTGAGTAGGCGAAGAAAAGAAGCGTAGGTAGTATCCCAATGCTTTTGAAGTAGTACATGTAAACTGCCATGTCGCCGAGTTGTCTTTTCTTTTCGTCCATTGCATCCATTAAAGGGCTAGCACTTAGAGGTTCTAATGTTCGTTTGCCTGGAGATTCCTCTATTTCTGACTTGCGCTTTCCTTGTTGGACAGAAAAACTGCGAACATAGCCATCCATGGCATTCAGGTGGTCAAAAGCTCCCTGCTCCAAAATGCCACCGTCGCTTCCAAGGGCTACAATGTAATCTGCCAATGGTAGGAGATTCACTGACATGATTGATTAGTTGTCAATTTTCACGCTCTTGTGGACGATGAATACAAACCTGCATGTGTGGCAAGTATGACTGTACTTTTGCTTCGACGAAGGAGGCCATCGGGTCCTAACAACCTGTGAAATACGAGATCTTCGGTTGTCGCGTCCATGCCAGAGAATACATCGTCCATGATGACGATTCCTTTCTTTGAGTAGACTGCTCTAGCAATTGCCTGCAATGTTGTTATTTCCTTCCTAGTACAGATATGGAAAACAAGAAGTCATACCACGCGCTGCTTCTGGCCCCCCGAAAGTGTGATACCTTTACTTCCAATCTGAGTCTGATCACCCATCGGGAAAGAGGCAAGGTCCTCCTCAAGACCCGATGCATGAAGAACAGCGTTATACCAAGGTCCGTCAAAAGTAGCAAACCCGAGAATATTTTTCTGAACCGAGCCATTGATTAGCCATGGGGATTGGTCGCAGAATGCTACCTCTTTTGAGGAGACATAGACAAATCCTTGCGTACTCGTGGTTTCTCCAAGTAGTGCTTTGAGCAAGGTCGATTTCCCAGAAGCCACCGCCCCAATAATCATGGTCAGTTGGGAACTTTTAATGGACAAGTTAATGTCCCGCAGGATTGGCTCTTCATCAGGTTTCCATCCAAAACTACCATTCCGAATCCCAATTACTTCCTGATCTTGTGGAACTGGATGAGCTGTTTGCGTTGGAGGGGTGAGCCCGATGAGCTCAATATCATCTCCTAGATTCATACTTCTATCATCCTCGCTCGTGGCTGAAACATCTTGCAAAAGTTCTTGCATCTTGAGCCTATGATCTGATTTCGTTTCCGTTTCGAGATATTTCTGGATTCTCTGGAAACAATTGATAGCTGCCATGAAATTTGGGATGCTCTGAAAAACCATCGACAAGGGGCTCGAAAGAAGCCCAAGAAGAGATATAGATGTGAACATCGTGGCAGTATTAAGCGATCCGTTGCTAATGCCGGTAAAGGTTGCAAATGTGACCACAGGGCTGATGTGCAGCGGCGCAAATGCGATTACCACAGAATAGAAAACTACCCACCTGAACCGACTAGCGGAAGTTATTTCATCCAATCTCAAAGTTTGAATGATACTTGCCAACTTATCTGTCAGTCCAGCCATTTTAACGCCTTTCATAGATGAAAGCATTGTTGACGTGATACCTGAAGCCATCAGCGTGCAAATAAAATGTGGATAGGTTGAAAACTCACCAACTCTCTTTTGAAGAGCTTTCATCCATATTCCTTGCCTTTTGGCAGCAGGTCCAGAAGCCCCAAGGGCCGCAGCAGCAGCGACTTGGCTGATCAGTACAACGACTTATAGAGCAAGATGGAACCAACTTACGGATAGCGATACCAATTGGAGCGACGCAAGCAACTCCAAGCTCCCGTTGAAGAAGCCATGTGGCTAGGCCTACTTGGATGAAATTTGCCCAGAATTCGTGAACCTGTTTGAAGCCCACGACGATCCGCTCCACATCGGTGCTCATCAGGGTCACGGCAGCGGAATTGTCCAATGCAGTGATACTTATTTCAGTGGTTTTCTGGTAAATTGCGGTAACAAGTGTACCTCGAAGCATAGTGACGTAGCGGTAGCTGCGATGGTAGTAGAATCCTTTCGATATCTGGTTTTGAGTCAGGAGAAATTTTCTGGTTATCTATTTCGAGTGCTTACAGCAAGGCCAAGAAACGCGAGTCCATATGCAGCAATCAGACCATAACCTATGTTAATGCTTTCTGGATTCTCTTTTTCCTGTAGAAACCTGATGAATCTGTTTAATAGGAATGGCTGACAAAATGTAAACCCAATCATGGCAATGCGATAGATGACCGGTGCGAAGAATTCCCATTTCAACGCGTTTGTTGTCTGAAATAGTAGTCTATGTTTGCCGCTTTTGACCGCTATATCAGTGTTAGAATGGTTCTGAATAGTCGCATATAGAGATAAAAGAAACCTACAGCTTTCCCAAACGCGGGTAAATTTATGTCGTAAATGTTCGGCCGAAAGATCTTCATCGAGCGGATACAGGTCATCTATGGACAAAACCTTTCGATAGCCATTCAAGATTAGTTTATTCAGCCAGTAAAATACTCCTTGGCTGAAGATACTACTCAACTCTTCCGGACCTCGCTTTTGATCGTCTTCATTAAGATATTCTCGCTTCTCTTGTGCCTCGAAGATCAAAATGATTGCTTTTAGCACCGCAGACGTTGTAAATAGTCTGGCAACATTTGTATCTTCTCCGATCAGCCATAATGTCCTCACACGCACAATATCAAACAACAAAGAGAAAAAGAGATATGCGCCAAGGACCGCTGAAGGTCGAAGGTTTCTGCCATGTTCCGTGTAGCTTAGTGCACAGAAGGCGACGGTGTTAACCAAGGACAATGTGGCAGCAGCAACAGTAGCAGGGGTCCTCTCAGCGGGATCCAAAGACCATAGAATCAGCAGAGCAAGCTGTATAATGCCGAATAGAGCGATTGCGAGCTGTTGGAATGTCAAAACGAAACCTTCCTCCAGATCAAGTGGTGGATTAACAAACAAGCTTGATAATACGGAATGTCCTTCCGCCTACGACTCTTTTCTGTGCGCCTCGCAGGTGGTATATCCTTGCCAAAGCAATTAACAAGAACAAGGCAGATGGTGCTGCAGAAAGCAAAATATTCTCAAATTGGAGAGTGAAATCAAATGAACGTAGGCATGGCTCAACTTGAGGGCCAAAGAGGTTATCGCCTGCCGGAGGGCATTGCTCTGTGGTTGAGTTCATGACGATGTTGTTATTACACAGAGTGAATAATTGATTACCTCTGCACAATGTACTGAAAGGACGGAAGGGAAGACGTTTAAATTAACGGTCAGAGCTATTAGCTTGATAGTTTACCCAGTGGCTACAACCACCGCCGCGCAAGCATTTGCAGAGGATGGCTGGCCAAATGAAGCCAGCCTGAAAGCTATCTCATATTACGTGAGCCTTGGAACAAGCAGAGTCGCGTTCTAAGTGGCTATCATCAAGCCTTTTCATGGCCATTGTTCGTAAGCCCACTTTCGCTTTCCCTCATACTGGAGTCTGATGAGACCATCTGAATTATGCGCACAGGCAATCAGATTACTCTGGGTGTACCTCCTTCCTGAATTGGCTCTGCTTACCGACATTTGGAAATCAGGCATCAGCTTTTTCAACCACAATCACAACACAACCTCCAAATATTTCATAGGCATGCGCGTTACGCTGCCATCCTGAAGAGTGTTCAGCTGATTATTATTTGACTCTTAGCTGAACTTCAGCTTCATCATTATTATCATCATCAGTAAACTTTGATATACATCCCAAGCTGTGGTCGGGCCTATTTTAGTCACGTGATCAACAGCTTTCTAACCTTGAGCAATTGACCTCAAGTCAGAACGATCCCGTGGTCACCGAACAACGTTAATGAGACGAAAGATTGATGAAGGGCAAAAAATAATATATAAGTGATATCTTGATTGTGAGAATGAGCCTATAAGCAAGCATTGACACTCTGGTCCCATTATTTCTATGACGGAAGAGACGAGGAAACCAAACAAAGGTTCAGGAACTGAATGTCAGGGGCTCAATCAGCTCAGAGGCGATGTATGGCTGGCTCTCATCTGGATGCGGCAGTGCCCGTTCTGTGTTTAAGAACGGGGAACTTCGCGTACCAGCATCATTTTTTCGAGACAGTGTTACCTCTGAAAACAGTAGCTACCACTGGATCATGCACTCGCAATTCCAACTCTTTTAATAAAGATCTGTCTCAAGTCTTGAGTGATCATGCAATAAGATTGAGTTTTGAAGGCGTTGGGAACTTCTCGACTTACGAATGCACATTATCCACCCGAGAATAGAAGACTCAAGATTTTGTTCAATGAGGTAAGATTCGTATCGAAAGAAAAGACAGCTCCGCTATCTAGGTCACACCCTTATGCCCGTTCCTTTACACCCTCGCCTGAGGTTCCCAAAATTTATAGAATCCAGTCACAGTATTCTATGCTCCCAGCATAATACCTCTTTGGACGCCACATAACGCCTTAGATGTCAATGCCATCTACAACAATGCCCTTCTGCCAAGTATGCTGCAAGATGCGCGCAACTTCATTTGCCGACTCCTCGCTGACCATGATGCTCACCAAATACAGGCTCGCATCAAGGCCAGCGGTCACTCCCCCGCTCGTGATGACCCGAAGACCACCGAGCCGCAGCGCCGCGCGACGAGCGTTGCTCTCACGACGCGTATTACTCTCCTTCCATGACATGCTGCCCTTGCGAGCATTGGATGGGCGACGACCTGCATCTGACTTGCGGCGGATGTATGGGTTCTCGTCGGGATTCTCACCGAGATCGAAGCGCAAGTTGTTCACCACATATCGCTCTTCTACGATATCAGCGCGCTCTGCCAAGTCTCTTTGTGTGACCTCTGAATTGATCTTCTCGAATTTGGTGAAGTAGTCTGGGTGTGTGGTTGCAGACAAGCCTGCTAGAATGCCTTGCTGTGCAAGGAGCAAGCTGCCTGTGCAGATGGAGAAAAGGGTACGTTCTTTCTCTGGGTGCTTCTTCTGCAGGTCGGCATACGCCTTGATGAGGCCAAGAGGCTCAGATTTGTTCTTGAGGATTGTTTCGGCTCCACCTCCAGGGATGATCAGGATGTCGAACTCCTTGAGGCGGGCATAAACTTCCTTGTATCCAACATGAGCACGGAAACTTGCACCCTGAGCAGAAACAATGTGCTCTTCGTCAGCAACGAAGGTGAATTTGAATGCTTTGGTGCCTAAGTTGATAAACAACTTGTTAGCGTGTATTTCCCCGCAATGACACTTCCCCGCAATTTGGACCCTGCACGCAATACAGAGAGCTTCATGAGCTTTCGACGAGTTGTTTGACAACCTGCCAGCCATTGGCACATTTGAATTGACTTACTAGCATCATTGATGTTGTGCTGAGCAGTCGAGAGGACTTCGAGTGGTCCGGTGAAGTCGAGAGTGTCCATTCCAGGGTAAAGCGCCATCAAGACGCGAATAACAGGAATATCTTGTGTAGCCATCTTGAATATCGGTAATCAGGTAATGGAAATATGGTTATGTAGGAATTAGAAAGACTTGAAGTGGGTTCTGGTCGCTATTGAGATTGGGAAGTTGATTGTTTGGGGGAAGTGAAAAGAAAGCAAGCAAAAATCGAAGGAAGATGAGATGTAGCATCAGTCAGGTCATGACAGGCGGACACGTGAGCAGGCCAGTGGGAAGAGCCCATTTCTTGCCCTCAAACGCGGGGTAAGTGGGTCGGGAAACCTAATGGGCCGCCCGGTCTTTGTCCGGCCGGTGGCTTGGCGGGAGATCCGTTTCAGGGGTTCCGTCATCAGATGATTTGACTTGATGCTCCTTTTTATTCGAAGCAGTAGCTACATTTCTACAAACAAGCATATATATAAGGTCAAAGTCGTTAGCTTTATAAGACTTTTTTATGTAGAAATTCAAGAAAAGGCTTTTCCTTTTTCCCTTCAGGGCCCTCTGTAGCGTCATTTTCGTTCTCGGAATATCCCATGGCCTGATCTGTTGTCAATAGGTGGGCAGATGTATCCACATACACATGTATCAAAACATCCGATACACCTGGATCAAGAATTTGCATCTTAGACAGTAGTATAACATCAAATGGGGCTCTCAATAATAATGGAGTTCCTTTTAACACTCTCTCTCGTGGAAAACTGGTCATCAAAGACTAAAGGCAGGCAAAAAAGTGGGATTGATGAATACCCTGTTCGATGAAGCATTTCTCTCAAGATATAGGAGGTTATAATTTACATTTTCTCCCTCACAACTTCAAAGGAAGGAGAGACGTCTGCAGCATGCAAGAAACCATTTTCCTTCATCCCTATACGGCATTCTTCAACTCATAGCCATCCCACCCTCAATATCCATATTCGCTAACCTCTAAGCTCCTCTACAAGAGTCTATTCAGAGATTGCGACAACTTATTTAGACGTAATTTTCAGATCAATGCAGCATATTCATGCTGGAAGGACTTCAGAATTTATTCTTCTGGGCGAGGTAGTCCTCGAGTCCGTCAATCATAGTTCGCAGTCCCTTTGTTTGTTCGTCGGGAATATCCTCATGCTCCTCGGACGCATTGTTCTGAAATCTGTCTTAGCTCACACGGATTCCTGTTATGACGTCTCGCACTTCTTGTTTCACAAGAAATGGTCTCCGGGATTACAAGTATGAAGACATTGCTTCAGCTGCTTCTCTTCCTTCTTCATCTGCGTAATTCTGTCTTTCTCCTTCTGGATGGCCCGAGTTTGACGATTTGAAACAAAATTTCCGATTTTCTTGAGCTCTTTGTAGAAACGGTGGGCCTTATTAGCTAATTCCTCTTGGTCCCTGCAGAGCTCAAGAAGCTCAAAGATATGCTTTACCACCCAGGTCAAAGTCTCCAACGGCAGCTTGTGGCGGTGAGTCCCAATATTTCTACCTACGTTGTTGCAATCAAGAAGCTTGACAAAACGTTTCCTTCCTTGTTCAGTTGCCAGCGATGGAGCCGCTTGCTCTGAGATTGAGTGGCGAATGAAGATGATTTCCCAAAAATCTGATTCCACGCTCTGTGCACATTCTCAATCATATTGGTCTGAGATATATTGCATGTATTTGACAACAGCCGCGTACACTCCATCCTCGTAAAGCTCTTGAAGTGCCTTTAGGAGACGATATTGAAGCTGGTAGCGAATTCGTGTAAAGTTGTGAACAACATAATCACCGTCCTTCGGATCGTACATTCTGAGCGAAAATGGCCTTGGCAAGGGTCTTGTGATATCTGTCGAATATAAGTCAAATGCAATTGAGAAACCAGACGGCCTGCATGAACCAACCATTGCCAAGATAATATAGAGTGCCATAATTTTGGGAGGCTGGTACAACAGCTTGAGAAGTTGGTACCTTAGGCTTAGCAGCATCTAGGTACTGTTAGTTAGATCCTAACTTGTAGTAGGTTGAGTTTAGAGTATGATATATCGAGCTCAATCCTTACTTTTACAAGATCAGCTTCTCTTGACAAGACGCCATCGTTCCGGACAACAGATGTAGATCTTGCCGCTAGAGAGAATTTCTCGTGCAGCGCCACTAGCTTCTTTGTCTCTTTATTAAGGCCCTCTGAGATCTCGCCATCCTCGCCTGCGTCAACGGCGTCATGGAGAGCTAGCTCAAGCTGCTTGATTAGAGCTGCAACTTTCTGGATTCCACGCTGACTGTTATAACATTCAGTGATGGTCGTCTTCTGCTGGTGATCGGTCTCCGATGTTTCGCCTTGCTTTTTCTGAATACCTTCGTCCCCTATTTTTCTCTTTTTTGTCTCTAGATCTATACCCATGGCTGTTGTATTTCAGTGCAAGATTTACGGCCAATTGTTGCGTTTGTTATCATGAAGACTTAGGGGTTCTGCGGCAGAACAAGCTATACGCCGATGCCAGGCTCCTAGCTCGTCAGCCTTTTTCTCGGCTTGATAAAGCTTCAGTGAAAAGGCGCATTAAACTGCCGGATCCAGTAGTTCCACAGCACAACAAGTTTTGAAAACTTAACTAGGAATTGCCCTCGAAATATGGGGCAGGGCCAGAATTAATAGTGCATTCTAGAACCTTAGCGCCTATTCAGCCAATCTCAGTCTATCGTATTATTTTGTGTTGGGGCTTTAACCCTATAACTATCACAAGAGGTTCAAGTATAAGAAGCCTATCGTAACAAGCTACATTATATTCTATGTCCTGAAGACCAAGATAATAAAGACGAGAAGCTCTATACGGCAGCCCACTAATTATACTACTTTTGGAATATATAAACTTTTGGTAATGGAATACGATATTAGCCAGTCAAGTAGAAATGAGTAGCAGTTATATATGTCAAACATCGATTGGTTTCTGTTTTCCGATTTTCTGACTGTTGCTCAACTATCCTCTCTCAATTCCAACAGAACGAATTGATCAACTTGACCCTCCAAACCCCTACGCAGGCCCACCACCCGAGAACCAACCGTTTCTGTCCTTGGAATATTATCAAATGAAGGGTGTGATTGACTCAACCTTGGCTCTGTAAACTCGAAAGCTACAGGTTCGTAGAGGACACCACGTACAGGTGTTGAGCCGAGGTCCTCCGTGAGGATCCTGTTGACAGTTAGCTTGCCCTTGTAACATCCGGGTAATGGGAGACTTAGTTTTGCTCATGTATTTTGTGCGATTGTGAAGCCCTCGAGGGGCTCATCCGCCGCGCCGAGGTCATTGCGATCAGGCTGCCGGGTCCATCTAAACTCGCTCGCTCGTGTTCGAAAAGCCTGCCCCAGGTCTCACCCTGGCGTACAGGAAAAACCAGCTCCATTCCTCGAGGTGGTTTCTATTATCGCGTTGCGCTTCAAAGACCACAGGGGGGTGGATGCCCTGCGTAGAACAGCTCAGTCGAACCTGAAGGTGTTTCTTATTTATCGATCCGCCGCGGCCCTCGGGGTCTTTGTGATCAAGAAAGGAATCCTCAATCACTCGCCACAAGCCGAAAAACCTGCCCCAAGTCTAACCCTGGCTGCGGGGAAAACCAACTCAGGTGCGAGAGGTGATTTATATTTCGCGTTGCGCTTCAAAGACCACAACGAGCAGCCTTGCAGGCTGAACCTTGTGTAGAACAGCTCAGTCGGACCTGAAGGTGTTTCTGTTTGCCGGACGGGCATATGTATCCCCGCAGTTATAATAAATTAGTAATGGAGAGTTTGATACTTCTCTCTCGAGATCTGGGAAGATTAATATCGAGTCTGATTTTAACCTTGCATAAGATCTCGGTTAAAAAGGGGCAAGTCGCTAGGCCCATAATAAATTCACGTACCACCGCAATCCTCAAATTCACCCCTCAGCACTTTTATTGCCACATTCGCTTCAAACAAAGTATGTCTTTGCGCAATAAACTGCAAGGTTAACCCGTAAGTAGGCCAGTTGAGTGAGCCTTGGGGTGATGCTAGCGTACCACAATGTGGAGGTCGTCGTCGTTTACAAAATCGTCTTGATACTGCAGAATTTTAGCTTCCAACAGGAGGCATTGATACTTCCTTTTTGATGCTATGATATGTCAACAAATAGTTTGTAATGAGAGGATTTTTGGAAACCCCACTCAGCTGAGTGAAGAGATATGGGAAGCACAGGAAGAAGCACCCACGGTCACATCACTATACCTACTTAGTTCCATCGTCGTCCAATAAGATAAATGTAATTGACTGACAATTGGACTTCCATAGAGCACGCAGCTGGAATGTGGTGAACGCGTTGGCACCGGGATGTGAATAAATAGAGATCAAGAAGATGAGATGGTGTTTGTGGAGAATAGAAAGAGTGAGGAACGCGTGTTTAAACTCCGAGAATATCAGCCTGCGCGTCGGGACGCGCCTTTTAATCGAAGATCTCGTAGTGAATAAATTAAGAATTCGCAAGGCTGAAGTCATGAACCTCAATCGCTAAAAAAAATTATTGTGCACAATCCACTTAAGAAGGAAAGAACCAACTCCCACCCATATTTTAGCTACCAAAAACCTGACCAAATGTAATCCTTCACCTCTCTCTCCCCTACATTTTGAGTGACAACAGATATTCAGCTCATTCAGATCACATAGCCTGTAATTCTCTCACAGAATCTAGTTACTTAAGCAGTCAGCTTTTCAAGCATTGTACTAATCGTGATAGGTTGCTGCAAGATAAATTGAGGAGTGTATGGGGAAGAGGTCATGGATTTGATAGTTGGCACACTGGAACAAGATTATGAGGTAACACCACACGCCGAATAGAGAGAGAGATTCAATAATATGTAGTATCTAAGTTTAGTGCCAATGTTCCAGGTTTCCGAAGGCCCCAAACTGAAGAATATAATTCATAAGATCACTGGCACTTGACCTGTTACAAACGTACTAGGAATTAGCTGTACTGCATCTTAGACTTCATTTGCTCAACTACCACAACCAAACACCAATCCCACTCATCATAGCTCGTCCTTCCCCTCCTTCTTTCCCGAAACAGGTTTTCCATCCCTTCCAGGAACCTCTGCAACCCGTCCCATATCCACTAACCCCCTCTTTACAATCCCGGTTAAAATCTCATACACGACCTGCGCTCCCGCCAGCGCAGTCTGCTCTCCAACCCCATCATAAGCAGGCGCAACCTCCACCACATCCGCACCGACAACATTCAACCCCTCAATGCCTCTTAAAATCCGAATTAGCTCCCTGCTAGTCCATCCTCCCGCCTCTGGGGTGCCTGTTCCCGGCGCCAGCCCTGGGTCCAACACATCAATATCAACGCTTAGATACACCGGTGTCTCCGTGCCTATCCTATTCATAATGAGCTTTACGACCCCTGCTGGGCCACCGACATCATCGATGTCATCGGCTGAGATGCGAAGGAAGCCTTGTCGCTCGTCATCGGCAAAATCGTCCCAGTCATCACCAGAAAGACGCGTGCGTAGACCGGCGTGCACAGAGGAGCCGTTGAGGATGAGGCCTTCGTTGGAGGCGATCCAGAACATGCTGCCGTGATTGAAGTGTGCTTGTGAGGAGGGCCAGGGAGAGGGATATTTGGCTGGGTGCCAGGTATCGAGGTGGGCATCGAAGTGGAGGACTGCGATGGGACCGTATATTTTGTTGAGGCCACGGAGAGCGGCAAGAGCGAGGGAGTGATCGCCACCTAGGGAGATTATCTTAGGGTAACGGACGGAGGAGGATAGGGGTTTGCGATGCGCCAGTCTGGTAGTGTTAGCATGATGAGTTTCATCTTTTGATATGAGGATGGACACATACTCGAGGTATGCAGAGGTCATCTGAGTCAACGCAACGGCATTGTCCATAGGTGTAACAGGAATGTCACCGCAGTCCAGAACCTTGGCCCACGAAGTATAAGGATTGATACCAGCTCTTGGGTTGAAACCTCTGAACGAGGTCTGACGAGCCGATGCTGCCCTTATGGCACGTGGCCCGAATCGTGCTCCTACTTCTTGTCAGTAATCTTATTGGTTTATAATAGACAGTAGAGAAAACTACCAGGCCGGTAAGAAACAGCTGTATCAAACGGCACTCCTAGGATTCCGATATCAAATAGGGTTTCCGTGGAGACAAGGCATTTGGTATGTGGGAGATGGGCAAATGTTGAAACTCCGGAGAATCCCCACTGTGCAGCATTAGTTTTACATCCGTCAATATGATTCTATAAATCTGAAGAGTGAGGTGAACAAGGAGTAGTTTGGTTGAACGTGAATAGTCACGTGACGATATCTTTAGATTCGAGGTTAAACTCTGGCATGAAAGCTAACTCACCTCAAAACTCCATTTCCTCTGCAATTCCTCTGCGCTATCTTGCACAAACTCCCTCTCGTGCAACGGCAGTTCTTTTCCTTCACCATGATCGGGACCAGCGTGCCCCACAACGACTTTGCATAAAGCCACAACCAGTGTTAGATAGAGCCTCATAGCGGCTTCTCTTGAATTCAAATCACTAAATATATATTTCACAGTACATCAGAAGGAATTCCTTAGGTCAAATATATTACCTCAACTACGGAATAAAAGATCGGAATGAAAGTGGAGCCAAGACTGAAAAGTCTAAAAGACTGCCGTTCCTGTGGAGTGATAACGTAACTTGAAGACCTTATCAGGTACTAAGATCCCACTTTTGGATATAGTATGACAAAGGATGTCTAACTGCAATTGAAGTAGGAATGATACACGCCACCCCTCCTAAATTCGCAAGCGGTGAGTGGTTTAGTTAAAGTACAAGCTATAGTTAAAGATTTTGCTATAGAAATGTGTATTCGATTTCTTATATTACTTGACCTTGTTTGTTGGCCGTTTTTTTTGTTAACATGTATTACTACGATTACCACTTAATATATCATTATCATTTGACTTCTGGTAATGAGCTGTCTGTTGTAATCCAATGAATTCAAGTTCTCCCTGTTAACTCCCAAAGCACACCGTTCCTAGTAAACAGCTCTCCCGGGGATCCATTTTCCACAATCACCCCTTTATCCAAAACAAGGATTCTATCTGAATTCTGAATGCTATCTAGTCTATGCGTGACTGTCAGAATCTTCCACTTGGTGAATTCGTCTCTAATTAATCTTTGCATCACTTCGTCGGTCTCTGCATCAATATTGCTTGTCGCTTCGTCAAGTATCAATATCCTACTATCATTCCTTAGCATTGCTCTTGCCAAACAGAATATCTGTTGGCCATGTGGCAGCGGGCTGACTCCTATTTCAGCATCCAATCCACCTCTGGGTTCGATGACAGTCCAGTGGCCGACTTTATTAAATGCTTTAATAATGAGATCATCTGAGACAGTTCCTTTCGGGTGGCATTAAACCGCACAGATCTAGATAGGATAAAGGGTTCTTGAGGTATAGTAGTAAGCCGTCACCGAATTATTTCTCGGGGGACAGTGTTTAAGTCAAGACCATCGATATAGATACTGCCAGAGGAGTTATCCATAATACGAAGGAGAACGGAAACAAAAGAACTCTTGCCACTATGAATGTCAATGTTGGAAATGGTGCTAGAGGTAAACCCTCCTACCCGCCTGTGCGCCTACAAATTCCAACTTTCTCACCATGGTTAATCTCAAACGAAACGTTTCGCATGGCCGGCCGGCGAGTCGCCTCTAGAACTTGATCAGTGTGGTACTGGAAAGGAAATTCAGGACAATATATACCCATATGAAGCGGATACACTCTCGAACCTGATTGAGGCACTTTTAGTCCAGTCCTCACTTGGAACAAAGTTCCCCACCTCTTTATCCTCTGCAAGAGTATGCTCTTCGAAAGATTTTATTCTAGCAATGGCGCGTAGTAAAATTTCAAGTTGAATCCAGTACAGGATTAACCCCGAGATCGTTCCGCTGAATCCGACTACCGATCTCAAAGACATTCCAAGTCGATCAGGGTTAGTGCTTCCGAAAACGGTGGTGGCTAATTCAACAGCCGCAACGGCAGTAAGAGCAACAGTCAAGAGTAAAAAGAGGTTAAGCCATTGCTGGATACAGAAGAGCAGATAGTATGGCCTCTGGGAGAGATTAAGGTACTTGTCGTTTGTATCAGCAAAGTTATCTTGTAATCCGAATGCCCTGATAGTAGAAATGCCTTCTAAAGTCTCGGCAAAATGCGTGTATAATGGACTCCTAGATTCTAAATCTAAGAATCGTATTTGCCTAGACGTGCAGAGGTAGAACCTTTGGAGGATATATAGAACAAATACTACAACTGGGTATGCAATTGCCATATAAGTCGATCCAAGTGAGATTAAGGTGATTTAAGCGAGGAGTTCCATTACATCTAAAACAAATTCAGTCTTGCCCCTATGAGGAGCAGGGAATAATAACTCACTCTGCATTGATAATGCAGCGGTATGTGATAAAGGTCCATCGACTAATATCATGTCTTGACTGAAACGATTGAGTGTAATTCCGGAGTCTGTCTTGTCGAAGAAAGATTGAGGAGCTCGAATAACAGATTTTAGCAGACTTCTGTGAAGACCAACTCCAGACCTGGGAGTGACCTTCATGAAAATCATCCTGGAAAATGACTAGCTTACGAGCATCAATAATTTAATCCTTAAATGATCACTAACCATTGTGCCGTGGTAATTGCACACACCGTCAATATTACGCAAAATTGTATATACTATTGCAAAAAGCGAAAGAATATTAACAGTTTCATTGGAATATAAATTTAACCAGACGGCTAACTAGTAAGTATTGCGATTCCTTAACAATAAATCTGAGCATACTTACAAGGGAATGCTTGGCCTATCACAGAGACAAAGCAGGATGCAACACCAGCCGATGCGATTTTCCAGCCAATCGATTTCAGATCATACTTACAAACTGCAATATCCCCTGTTCGACGAGTCATGTCCGCAATATCATTAGCGGTTGCACTTGGAATAGCTTTAGCTATAGTCGACCTCTTCATTCCGCCCATTTTGGTAGGTTCAGCGTCCAAGCCTGAGCTTGATTTGAGAAGTTCCCGATCCAATAGAAGCTTGCTAGCGAGCCCGGTTTCTGCTCTAGGAGTTTCGAAGATACCTTGCTCCGCAATCTGTCCACCTGCTCCAGTGACTACGATATGGTCTGCTAAAGGCAGGTGGCAGACTACCAAAATTGACTGATGAGCGGTAAAGATATAGCAAGTATAAACCTGTTTATGCTTACCAGCGTACGTTGTCAAAACAACAGTTGAGTGTAGCTTTCTGAGGAGGCCCGTCTTTCCAAGCAGCCTTTCTCCTACCAATTTTTCGATACGGACATCGATAGCACTAAAAACATCGTTAAGAACCACAATGCTGAGGCGCGAGTATATAGCTCTGGCTAGTGCCTACTAATGTTAGCAAATAAAGCGCAACTTGCTTCAAGAGCCACACCCACCAGACGTTGCTTCTGATCACCGCTCAATGTCACGCCTCGACTCCCAACCATAGTCTCATCTCGATCCGGGAGCAGCTGAATATCCTCACCAAATGCGCAAGCATGGACTACTGTATCATACCATTCTTTATCTTCAGTTAGCTCAAATTGGTAACCACAGACAATTTGCCGCACTGTCAAATTCGGAAGCCAAGGAGTTTGTGCGCAATATGCTATATTGGCAGAGTCGCACTCTATTTTACCGACCCTACATTTCAACTCCCCAATTATGGCTTTTAGTAAAGCCGATTTACCCGTACCGACAATTCCAACAATCATAGTCAATGATTCTTTCTTTATGTCTAAGCTGAAGTTGTACAGAACTGCAGAAGATTTAGGAGAGGGTGAGATTGGAGTATACGCAAGTGCAGCAACTTGTAACTCTCCTCATGGCTAACATTGCAAAGATCGAGATTCTGGGAAATACGCTTTACTTTATGCAAGTCTCCACTGCTTATTACTCCAGCGTCTGCTCTACTTTCATCACTCCCAGTAGTTGGAATGACAACTAGGTGTTTGAACAGAATACAAAAGTTCTGCCGTCTGAGTCACGGGTAGACCAGAGGAATGTGGCAGCCGAACTATTGCACCATACAAGGAGTGGGAAACAGATTGAGCAAAGCTCTATTTAACTCCAAGATTACCAACGAAACAAAACAGCATCAAAGCTCACGGATGCTAAGAGATATATGTTAACGGTAGATGATGGCTGAACTGATCGATTATGCTCAAAACGAGGTAACAGCATGGTAAAGGTCGCTACAAAGGAGAGCACCGCAGAGGGAAAGGAAGCACGGGTTACATTGTCAATTGACCAGCATATCAAGAGTCCCAATTCGACCCCAGTTAGGAGTAGAAAAATAATCTTATCGAATCGGTTAATGAGTTTATCAATTTACAAAATATATCACTAACTGATTTGGCGGGCCGCAGTTTGCTAGGGAGAGTCTCCTTGTCCGATCTCCACCGCCTGATAGCTCGTAGAAGTGCCGACAAAAGAACTGAAGCGGTGGGTCCAACACAGAGGATAGACTGCTCGAACAACAGCGTGAAATCAAAATCCGAACAACATCCGCGGACAACAGGACCAAACACACCGTCGTTGAAGGATTGACATGTGATTGCCATGATCGTATCGAAAAACTAGGCTTTGAGACAGGACAGAAGCATCAGCGGGAGGCGGACGAGATGATAAGAGTTTAAAACGGAGAAGATGTCAAGCCACGTCGACATGACCCTTGGGTTAGGTAAGGCTTTACATAAACATGCAGTGACTGTTGGAATTCACTATAGTAAGAACAATATATCTGGAACTAACTGTAATGACTGTAGATATTGGTTTCAGCACGAGTATTATATAACATCTTTAGGGTAATTATAAGATTTTTTTTTGTATTTTTTTTGGTTAGGTCTAATTGAAACATCATATCTTCTTACATTGTGCCTTCCTACACAATATCAGTGCCGGAAAGCCAAAATGTCACCACTCTACCTTCCAACCCCTCCCTTCATAAAGATCTCAGACACGGAAACATAGAATTTTCCGCACACGATTTCAGCAACTTGAAATTTGGGAATGAGGACATTGCGCGCAGCTTAGAATAGCACTTGCCCAAGGATTCATCAAAGAACATCTCAGCATCTCCCGCAAAGTTAAATCAACAACTTGAAGCTTCATGAGATGCACCTACTTGAGTGGCAGAAACTCCAGAACCCTTAAATCTTGGCACGATATTCTGTTCAGGAAAGGTCTTTATGGATTCTTTGTATTGCATTTACAAATCCGTCCTCGCTGTTTGAGAAGAAATATAAACTCCCCCAACGACATCGCATGCAGAAAGAAGTAAGATGATCTTGAAGTCTGAAGCCCCAGCGCCATGAAAGAAAAGTCCTGTGAAGATGTGATGCGCAGATCTGAGAAGATTCGGGATCTCCAGCTCCCTCCCCAGTGCTTGCATCTATGAAGGCACGACTAGCTGTTGTATGCTGGAATCAAGAAGGGGAAGGCGCTCTAAAAGATACGATTGGTTGAACGACTACACTAAAGAATCACACAGTGCTTCTTTGGTTTCTTAGGTGCTGGCGGTTCAAGAGCTGCGACGATTGCCTATTTGATTATCAGCCATCTTATTTCCTCCCTTAGATGTGTAGACTTACCTCATCAAAGACATCCTTTAGCTTGTATTGGGTCAATGCTGAGCACTCCACGTATTTGACCGCACCGAGATCTTTTGCCATTTTCTCTCCATCTTCCTTGCGAACCGGATTCATCTTTTGCTTACTCAACTTCTCCCGTACGCTTGGGTCATCCCTTAAATCTGTTTGTGTACCAACGATGAGGCAGGGAACACCAGGGCAGTGGTGGTGAACCTCAGGGAACCACTTTTCACGGACGTTTTCAAAGGATGCAGGTGAGGTAACGGAGAAGCAGACAAGAAAGACATCTGTTTGAGGGTATGACAACGGGCGTAACCGATCGTAATCTTCTTGTCCAGCTGTATCGAATAGACCAAGTGTGTATGGCTCATCTCCAATCCTATCGCCAACATATTAGACCGGGCATTACATCCGAGATTGACTGGGTGCTAGCTGATTGCACAAAAAGGTAGAGAGACGTGTAACTCACATAACTGTGACAGCATAGTTATCAAAGACCGTAGGGACATATTCGGATGGGAATTTATTCGTGGTGTAGCTGATGAGCAGACAAGTCTTACCCACAGCACCGTCACCAACGACAACACACCTAAATTGATCAGCGTATGCCTCTTGAAGGTCTGTGATCAAAACGTCTTGTAATTTCCATTCTTGAGCACTGTGACAGGTCGACCTGCGGAGATCGAAGTAATACTGACTTTATTGTTGCGACAACCATATTGGAGCTTCTGCTCGCACCTTAATCTAATCGTGGAAGCTATCGCCCTTCGCGTATAATTGCGGCGGTAGTGGACGTGTTCGACGGATCCCACCGTAGTCTGACCGTATTCGCAACGATGTTGGGGGATATCAAGGTGCAGGCTGCTTCTCGGAGGACGGGTGGAGAGGAAGCTGTTGAGGTACCAGCCTGGCTCGACTGAGTGCGGCTAAAGGTGAGAAGCAAAAGTGGCTTCCCAACGATAAGTCCAAGATAGGGGTCGAGCAAAACGAAGGTGCAAGGCGAAGATGCACGTTTGATGATGCGTCACAGGGATAGCGAAAGGAGGCAGGTAGAATATGTTCTGCTGCAGGCCAAAATGAATATCAGACACGCTGTACAAGCAATTGCTTGGGGTTCGTTTTTACCTTGCGAGATTTGAAACTGATCCGAGGGGCTTGCCCAGAGCGAATGATGACTGGCGGACCTTATTGGCTGGCTGGTGAAAGATGTCGATACTGTCGATGGTAAGGCTCCCCAGGAGAGGTAGGATGGGATATTTGATGCAACTATCCAGAGTCGAGCTTCAGTCTGCCGAGCAGGTGCATATATGAACTATGATCAGGTGCGATTTGTTTGAAATGCGATGGAAGGCAGATAGAATAATAATAATGAATGTTATTATTATTTTAGGTGACCTAATCGCATTGACTCCCACAGGATGGGGAGAGCCTAAACAGGGCTAAGTTACAGGGGTATCCAGGCTGCTCCAGGCTTCGTCCAGCCTCAGGATGATGTTTATTCGGCCTCCATCCAAGACAAACATATTCAGTTCATGAGCTATTACAATCCACAGAGCACCTATACCCCATATATCCGTACTTACGACGAAGACATACGCCGCAGCCTCGTGAGAATCACTGCTTCCTCGTGGCCCGTCCACACACACTTTGTTTCTCAAGCCTCAATGATCCTCCTCAGGGTCTGCCAAACAACCACCACAGCCAAGCCTGCTAACGCGTCATTGTCGCGTGGATTAAGGAGGGATCCCGCTGCAAAATCAGGAACCGGGCTACCGTGCATCGCCGTCCTTCATTAAAGAAGGAACTTGGAAGCATCAAAGTTCACGATCCTCCAGGATATCCATTAGCCGTAAGAACCCTGGAAGCAACGCTGGCCTCATCTTATCGTATCCACGACCGCATCCTACCTGACGTTTGTAACGCTTCCACTTACTCGACATGGCTGTAGCCAAAACTATGGATGCCGACAAAATCAGCAACGATATCGATAATTTGCTAGAGCGATATTTACACCTGGCGGACCAATACCAGGCTCTCCGCGAACAGCTGAATGCTAGCCAGTCCACCTTCTACCAATACCTTACCAAGGCAAATCTCGATCCTAATCGTGGAATATTGAACTACGGGCAGGATAGGTATGATGGTCGGATGCAAGCTATAAAGCTATGCCATATAAAGCAGAAAGACGAGGAAATCAAAGAGACAGAAAACAGCACTGAAGTACCAAAAACGGCAGTCAGATTCAGGGTGAAAGACCCCGAGGATGAGCGAAAAGACCCAATCAAGATGTTTGCGGCTCTACCACCCGCCTCGTTACGATCCGCCCAAGCCGAGTCGAGCAACATACTGAAATTGGCAATTCGCCTCGTCGAAGTAGATAGTGAAATGAAGGAGATTGAGATTCGGGTCCGCAGAGGCAGAAAGTACTTGCTGAAGCACCAGGAGGGAGGTCTTTTGAAGGATTCTCATGACGATAAGATAAATCTCCATGAGGTTATTGCTGCAGACATTGTGAAGCCCCTCCAAGGACTGGGACTTGAAGCAGAATCGGCCTCTTGAGCAATGATCTATGACTTGGCTTTGCATTGGCAGACATGTATGCTAGGCCCTATGATTCTATGCAGTTATAGGCTCAATGAGAACTCTCTGCTTGAAGAGATGCCCAATTGTCCCAACCTCAAGGTCCAGAAACTCTCTTGCATTGATATGCAGGAGACATCTAAGATTCTTTCCTCAAAATGTCCGAGCTTTTGACCTGAATTTCCGTACTTGGAAGTGCAGCATTTCGCAACCATTACTCAGATGTCCAGCGAATCACGGCGTGGACCCATGGAAGAAGACCTTTGAATAGATGTGAAGGCACTATAACGTGACTTTCACGAGTTGCATCTAATGCATAATCCAGGCTCAGTCATACAGCCCTAATATAGAGGCATAAGTTCCATATTCATTTCATGAGTTGCAATCAAGATAAAACATATAGCCCTCTCCAAGAAGGCTATATGTTTAACCAGCGGTTAGTTGACTGCTTTTAGACTCCTCGATAGGCACAAGAATAGAGTGGAGAAACAGCCAAAGATGTTGTGCTAAGTAGACACTCCGTCGTTCACCGTACGAATTTCTCTCAGCAAAATAATTAGAAATAAATTAATATATATGTCATACTGTTTGTAATAAGAAACTTTGGATTTATTTTAAATGAAAAGGAATTGTGTGACGCTGTTATATCGAAAATAATGCAGTAATACTGCTCCCTCGCTTGCGCACGAGTACCGCAAATATGCTTGTTTATCAGCTGTGAATATTGCCGCATGCCATGCGCATTTGAAATGTATTGGTAACGAAATTGGCTTTGGCAACAGGACAGAGACAAATGAATTACGTAGTTCTGCTTTACTTTTAGGCACAAAAGGCTTTTGCAGGCTCAACATTTAGAAAGACATAACAAAGCTTTACCTCACACTCAACACACACCTTAGCACTACCAGACCAAATTTTAACAGCCAGATCTATGGGAGAAAAAGCTGGGCTCAACAACCCTGTTCTATTATAGTTTGATCGATAGCAGGACATGATCAGGTAACTGAAACTGACGCCCTCTTCCCTCTTTTCGCCGCAATCAATTTTAAAAAAAAAATCGCACAGTGAGGGGCCCGAAATGTTGGAACTCAAATCTCACGTCCTGGTTGACAATATATAACCACGCCTCTTCGGAATTTGTCTGACAGGTTTCTAACATCCGAGGTTCCATCAGGCCATATGGAGAGGTGTGTTGGACCCCTCCGTATCTGGAAATCCTTAAAATTAGGCCGTCAACATATATGCTGCGACTCTATGAGCTAGTGTTTATTGTCCCTCATGTTGGATGCGTGATATTTTGTTCACTTTCATGTTTCAAAGCATGCCTTCTTTGAGGTTGTTGTCACCACCATTTCCATTATTGTTTGAGACGCATCAAAGTTCATTATCTTCTACCTTTTAAAAGAAATGACCCAGGATATGCAGTCAGAAATGCCATCCTGTTCTTGAATCAAAATTGACAATCTGCGTTAGGGTCCTCCTTTCAGAAAGCAGCCAGTTTGAGGAATGTCAGTTTAGGGTGAGCCTGTTGTCATTTTGCAAGGACACTTTCACCAAAATTATTCATATCATACGCTTCAAATCTTTGATTGATAAGGTTTTGCTGGGGAAAATTAGTCCCAATCGCCAAGAGCTATTATGGCTTTGTCGTGCAAATGGTAAATTGATATAACTTGAGCTTTTGCATGGTTGGGTTTTGTATCCTGCTCAATTACCATGCTTACACTCGTTTCTCGTTGGCCTTGACACATTCTCAAATGCCGCTAGTCTACCCATCTAGGTGTGAGATATGGATCTCTTGTAAAGAAATATAAGTTAGAAGCTACGTTGAGGAAAGCGGTCTCGATTCCTTGATTCCTTGATTATCCTATGTTTAGGCGTTAGATGATTGGTTGTTTTTCTCATGCCTCATTGTGGTGATCCGTTTGATAGAACATTGTTGTTATTTGTGTCTTTGTTGTCAATTCTGAAGAAATATCATATAAAATTCAGTCTTTTCTTGACTTGCAGCACACAGAACAGATTTCTTAGTCCATGAGGACATTCTTGGAATGTGTCGTCTGACCGAGAGCTTTGTAAGGCATGCAAATCTTGGAGAGGGTTGGATCCTGCATTTCTACCATAGTGGTGAGCAAGCTCTAATATCCCTTGCAGAGTCTGAGTTCTTTCATACTTGTTATTCCACTTTCTATTAAACTAAAGCTCCATATTTCAAAAACGGCAGGTAGAGATAACAGAAGAGGCTCAAAACTTGGCCCATTTATTTTCAAAGAGATGAAGATGACGTGCCACCTTAAAGCATATTTCCGCACACTCCTCATTCTATAGATACCTCTATCATTTATGAAAAACGAATTGTTTATTCCTTAATACAAAATAATCATATGAAGGTATGCAAAGCAAACATAATTGGTAAGGAGGCCGAGCAAGAAAGCTCAAGTATATCCTCACCAAACTACAGGATCCAAGATATGGAAATGCACTAATGGGCCGCCAAATGCTCTAAACCATATTTTAGTGCTCTTTCATTCGACAGGGTAAGATGCTCCTTCCAGCAAGTTGATAGCTCTTGTTTGCTTCCATATATTTAGTACATTTTGCTTGTGACCCAATTTTGGCTACTTTATATCGTTGCTATCAGCCATTTCTGGACTGATCAACCGCACTGTATCTAGACTCTCCAAGATCAGATGCTGGCAAAGAGTGAGCCAGCGTAGCCTACTGTTAGAACTCCCGTTGAGCGGGATAATCCGTGGAAGTAGGCTGGCACAAGAACTTCGCCAGAGTGAATTAATAATACTATATATCTGAATTTTTCATATGTTTAAGTTGGATAGGCACCACGTAAAAGCCTGAAGCCGATGCCACGTGGGTATCTGCAAAATGCTCAGTTTATTTGTTGCATCCACTGCCTCCTATACAGGGTACGGAACGGCACTTGAAGCGAGCCAAAGAAAACGAGGCTAATTTTACCACGGGGTAGTTAGCGTCTTCAACCGGACCACTGTACAATGCATAGAAGAGGACTCTTACTCTTGTCTTCCTCTACATATCTTTCTTTATTATGACGCGCACCATATCCTTCTCTGATCCCCACGATCGTGCTTTTTGATCCTCCGAATAAGCGGTTGGGGAGCCTGTGTCAGACTGGTGTTAGCGAATAACCGAATACCCGGCAGCCTTGCCTGACGATAATGTGCAATTGCTCAATGTCATAATTCAAAAGGAACAGCTATGGATGTATCCGATTTAGCCTTCAGACGGGACAAGTTTGACGGTTGGGCATTAAGCTCGCATAGTTGGCCGTGGGAATTGGATGGTAGGAACACTTACGAGTGTTTCTTCCTATTGTCTGTGCTAAAACTGACAGGTAGAAAGAGATAATCTTACTGTTATTCTCTCGACAACGCCGGATACAGCTTCGAATACTCCAGCTTCCACAAACTCACTCAGCCTTGCCAGAAGATGCTCCTTTACGGCATCACAAGTAGAAGCGCTTCGCAGTTACACGCCCGACGATCGAAAACCACGATTCTCGGGGAAATTGCACAATCCTCAGTTAGAGCTGAATAATCTTAGGAAAATTGGCGATACGGAATTGGCAGGATTTAGGGATGAGCGGAAACATTGTTCGGCGGGGATAGTTACAGGAGAGTGCCAAGCCATCGCACATGGATGCATAAATCCCGATAATCTAAAGAAGGTGGGGAGCACATCTTCGGTCGCTCTGTCAATGACTAGCTTTACTTCCACCCACACGCCTAGTACTTCAAGCGTCAACAGTCGAAAATTCCAGCTCGGCGACGAAGAGGACAACTCCTGCGACGAAGCTAAATGCTGCAGATATTCTAAGCGGCAAAAGAGCAAAAGAGCCGGTTTTGGGGAGCCAGTACGAGAGTTTGCATGCCCATATCGCAAACACGACCCTCGAAAATACGAAATACAAAAGTGGAGGAACTGTGCGGTTGCACATTGGAGCTCGGTATCGAGAGTGAAGTTCGTACTCTCACAACCGCACTGGAGACTCGGCTGACAGTATATAGAGAACACCTCTATCGGTCCCATATGGTCATAAATTGCACGAGATGCGGTACGACGTTCAAGACGCACGAAGACCTTGACTCTCACATGACGAATGCTACACCATGCCTTCTGGCCGTGACAGAGGTGCCAGAAGGGATTACACCACATATTTTAAGGGCTTTGAAGAGCCGGAAAAAGGCGTACCCCAATCAGCCCGAAGAGGAACGATGGAAGGAAGTCTACAAGATACTCTTCCCCTATGAGGATGTTCCCTCTCCGTGTAAGTTCCAAATCCAACCATTCGTTTCCTTCTCCCCCACAAAAATTTCTAAAGATAATATAGATTTTGAGCCGGTAGTGGAAGAAACGGTGCGTACACTTGACCTTGACGATTTTGAAGAATACAGTAGACGAGAAATGCCAAAAATTTTAAAGCCTTTACTTGAAACCAACTTCAGCTTCGGCCTACCCGGTAGCGACAAATGGAGAAACGAACTCGTGAGCGCGGTCGAGCACTGCCAGTCGAAGATTATTTCGAATTATAGATTACAGTCTGATACACGTCAGTACTTCATTGCTTCCACTACTGAATCCACCCCGGACGAGACGCCGGAAGGCCGACCAAAGACCGCTCATTTAGAACACGTACACAGGGGAGAGTTACACATTTGGCGATCAGAAGAAAATCATTGGCGCGAGAGCGAAGATTCTTTCGACTTTGAGGGATTATTGCCCTTTGAGCATGACTTACAGCCCCTCTGAAAATGTGGAGTGGAATAGAGGGCTGAAACATAAAATAATTGGTGCCATGCTATAGAACATGATAAACTTTGAACCACATCAGAAGCCCTTAAGAAGTTACAGCGCACGTTCCTTGCATATTGCCCCAAGAATGTCACAAGTACCGCACAATACCTATTGCTTAGTTAGCAAAGACAGCCTCGAATTTAGAGCTCTCGGCAACTCGATCCTTGTCCATATTTTAACTTACGCGCAAGTGGCGGCAAACACATTCTCGACCCTTGCTCCAGTGAGAAGAGACATCAGCGCTGCGAAACTCAAGACAAATACCAGCACCATGATTGAAGTTGCTTTCTTACTCAGTTCAGTCAAAAAGAGCAAGAAGACCGGGATAAGAACGATTGTGACGGCCATGCAGACCGCCATGATCTTTCCAACGCGAGCTATTTTGTCAGTGGAGAAGAAGTAGACATGCTGATCCTGGATACCAGGCGCTTCATCCTCGTCTCTTAGGAATTGCTACATATGAATCGTCAGTCAGTGACTTATTCGAAGCACTCCAGGTCCTCTCGGAAGTACACCATGGGGATTCCTTGTCTCGCAACTTTTGTGAACATTGACGACGAAAAGGTATTGCCGAGCTTACCTGGAAGCGAGAACCCGGCCAGCGGTCCAAGCATGACTTAACGGCGTCTTCGAATTTGTTCTCAGGTTGATTTGCCAAGGAGACAAAATCATCGCAGTGGTAGACGAAATCGTAGTGGCCGCGGTAAAGGGGTTTGTGCTTGTAAATCCAATTGAAGAGACTGAGATGATCGCGAACACGCGCGGGTTTCAAAGACTGCATCTTGGCGCATTTAAGTGCGAGATCGTCTACAGTGGGAAATTTCAATGTTAGTCAGAGTTCCTTGCCAAATTTTGTAAACATGTAGGTCACAGAATCTTTTTAGACCAGTCTTTACCGTACCATATTCGGAGACCTTTAGCTTCAGTTGATCGATTAGTTCTTTCTGCGCCGTGTCACACCCTTCAAATTGTCCAATCCCGCGCAATCGAGGCACCATACTTGTCTTAGAATCGACTTCGTCTAGCTCAGTGAGTTGTCTCTCTAGGGATGTGATCTCACATGATAAGTGGAGCAAGAGTCGAGCATGGACCGTGCCGAACCGGCGTGTGATTGCAACGCTCTCTGCACTATTCTGGAAGGCGGCAAGTCGTGGAAACCCGAGTGGATAGCTTTCGTCTAGAGACAAGGAATTAGCTTTCCAACGTGAGTGATCTTGTTAGGTATCCAAATTCAGGTAAGGGCGTGGTTTGAGCCAAGATATCATTTCAGAGAATGAAAGAGTTTTCCTCCACTGACAATGTCTTCTAATAAATCTATCATATCCCGTATCCACGACATTCGAATTGCCGGTAGAGCCTGGGCCTTTTTCAGAAGTCCTGGTGTCGCTAGAAGTTGTCCCACGGTCTTCAGAACTAGTAAAACTTTTTGTAGGGTTTATAGTGATTGTTGGTTCTGTGAGATACATCAGTACATAGTTCATAGAAAGCAAAATAGCATCTTTTGTCCTTCGACCTTTGATAATCTCACGCAGTTCTTGCCCAATCGAACTTTTGATCCGTGTCTCAACCTCTGCATATCGATCAACTCCAGTGGTAGACGCCTGTTGCGTTACAGGATCAAGCTCGGGATTGGCGGCTGGCTTATTTGTCGTAGAAGTCCTCTTCATCCTGTCTGGATTAATCAAGGACGTATGGATCCCCTTTTCTGCGGCATCTATGTCAGCTGTGAATGGAGAAGAGCCACATCTTCGGTTTGTTGTAACTGTTGGTAGCACAGCTATGGCTATAGGCAGCCTCTCCAAAGGGACAAGGCTGGGCGCCAACATCGTCGCACCATTCGTTGAACCTGCCATCTAGAGAAGAAAAATACAGCGCAATAGCAGAGGGAAGAGACGAGGCTCTGCGCTGCTACCTTGCAGCAGAATGAATAACATCTTCGCAGAAGATATGGCTGCCAGCCTGCCTTATATGCTCAATTCTAGGTGATGGCAGATAGCACATTTCCCAGCGTCAGCGCATGTTGCAGATTCTTGGGCTGACTTTGCTTGCCCGATATGTAGTGTTGATAGATAGAGCCTTATGGACCTGGCGAGTTGCGTATCGTTCTTCGACAGGGTTGGGGGAATTGAAGCGCAATTGGGACGCCAAAAAATTTACGCGATGAGGTTGAGATTGCGGAGGTGTGGTGGAGAGAGACATCATAAGGTGAAAATGGAGCAATGGGCTGTAGCTGCCTATCTTACCTGGGATGTGTAGTGATGTGGTAGGATGATGGATATAAGGATTGGCTGAATTGGCGGAATTGGCATCGAAGATTGGCTTATGAGGCTGCGGCGATGTTGGAGGGGTTGTGGCGGCCGTTAATCCAACCGCATGTTGTGCAGGAACGTCTTAAGTTTAGATGAATTTGAAGTGAACATGGAAATCTTTTGGACTTCGGACTGTCGACAAGGGGGGGTCATAAAGTATTTCACACGTTGGCCTGGCGCTGCAAGAACTCGTAAAACATCGGGACTGATAACATGCTGTGCTGCAGTAATGGGAAGGTGCAGTAGCTTCACTTGACGGCTTGCATGATAGCCAGAAATTGCTAAGACTAACATAGGTAGTCAACAATGGCGCTGAGCAAAGTCAGCATTTGAGCAGAGGAAGATGCAGTAACTTGATTCACGGTTCATAAAAACCAATAATTCCAAAGGGCGAAAAAACAGACAACGATCTAGGCGCAAGACTATCGAGGATATAATACCATAATAGACATTTCAGTTCCTGTCACCAAAGTCGAGGTTGTATTTTGTAAGATCATGAACATAGTAGTAATACAATCCCCAATGTGGTATATCAACTTATTCCACCCCCCCTCGCTCCCTTGGGTAAATAGTAACGTCGTTCATCTCCTCTCGCAAGTGATATTCTCTCTTCTATTCTTCATTGCTAACCAGCACAATCGCAATCGGAAGACGCCGATCTCTTCGAGAATAATCGGCGCGAACGCGCAACACAAAGCTGGTGGAAGCAAGGTGATAAACCCAGGCGTGAGGGAAGAAGGGAGTTCACTGCTTGTTTGTCGAGTTTGTGGAGGTTGCAGAGGCTTGAATAGGAGGGGGGTCCTCGTCCTTCAAATAATTAGCACTATGCTATGGAGAATAATAAATTGCTATGGAGTGAAATTCACTGGTTTAGGATTCGGAGATGGTTTCACTACAACGTGCTTCTCCCTTGCGTTGACCATAATTAATCCTTTGACTGCCATATTCGTCGCCGCAAAACTTGAACCTTTTTTTGTGTGGTCTTAATGAACACTGATGCGTTGTGCAGGAAAGGATATGGCAAAAAGAAGAAAGGTGAAGAAGCTGAAGAATTGAAGAGAAACACAAGGTTAGAGAGAGGCCACCCGGCAGCGACAATAAAGCGCAGTGTCGAAGACCTCTCGGGAACTAGGGACCATAGGTGTCATGGTATTATGCCTCCGCGTTGTGTCCAAACACTAAATTGGTGGTTTCATCCAACCAGACTGGAGATAACACGGATCCCGCTGCAGTAGTTGCGGTCCATGTTTATCGCACTACGATTGCCCTGAATTAACTAAGTCTAGGGCACCCAAAAGATCATCATTCAGAAATCGAGCAGATTCCCTCTCAACTCCCTGAAGAATTCAGTCAGAAGTCCGCGACCTACTCATCAATATGGCGTGAGAGGCCTAACAAAGCGGCATGCATGCTCTGTTCCACGTTCCACAGAACATTCGCTGGGACAAAGGTAGAGCGGCCGCCACTGAGACATAAAATATCTATAGGAGCCAAAAAGATTGGCGTGTGTTGCGATCCGATTCGCGTACTTAAGCCCACATCAGACCAGCCATGCTTGGTTTGAGTAAGCGGCATTTTGTGTTACCCACTTCTGTGCCTTCCTTTCCCCTCCCCTCCGCCCCGGGGCGTTCCCTCCCCCATCTGAGAAATAAACTGTATATCCCACAGTTCAGATCGACAGAGGGGCGAGACGCAGAGAGGGAGAGAGAGGAAAGAGGAAACTATACAAATAATTACGCTGGTTAGTTATGTCTGAAGTTGAAAAAAATAAAAATTGAAAAAAAAGTGAAAAAAAGTGCTATGAGAACAAGCAAGTACGTTACATCGTATATAACGTTAGGGTGTTTTTGTTTTGTTCCTGCATATTTTATTTATCTGGTATATGCAAGGAGTGAAGTGCGGAGTGTGAAGGGTAAAAGTGGAGCTCAATATAAATGAATAGTAGCTGAAAGTCCGAAATAGGGCTTAAAGAGAACCACAATTTTGTCACTTTCAGGACTTTGCTCTCCCGCTCAAGACATCTAAGGCCGAATTTTAACATTTAAAAATATAAAATAAAGTTGAAGGCTGAATTTGAACATAAATAGCTATGTTGATCCATTTCGAAGTCGAGTGGGAAATGGTTGATATTGTATAAAGGGGAACCTTTGATACTAATGTTAAAGGACAGTTGTTTGTACAACTCAACAGAATAGCTTGCCACATTCGCGATTGACGGAGGTCATATGCTTCTTGTAACTAGGTTATTCGCACGCTGCGAATAACTTTGAAAGCGAAGCGAAAGTTAAGAGCCAACCAGAGAGGCGATAGCAAAATTAATTATCCGATCATGTAACAAACTCCCGTACCATGATAAATGAAAGCTACTTTACACCTTATTTTAAAAACAATAGAAGATAGATATTTTCTAACCGAAACGTGACACATCCAATTTGTTTATACTTTCACTTTAGTTATATTAAAGTTACGGGATTTCTTGCGACAAAAGATAAAGAAGGTAAGCGGGTAGTTCTTACATTTTTACAGTTTTAAATGGTGAGACCTTGAAAGACATGCATACAGCCGGCTGGCCAATTGGCGAGTGATACACGACCTCCCCCCCCCTTGTCTTTCTTCAACTTCCAACTTCAACTTCGACTTTTTGTTAAAATATATACTAATATAGGGGGTCAGACACTCCTCAAACCCCCCGAAACTAACCTTAACCATAACTACTAACCCCAACCATTGACTTTATTTATTTATCAGTTGAAATTGTAGCTTTTTTTTAAAAAAGAATCACATGACAATTTTCAAAATCACAAGAAAACTGGGGAAAAAGACAAGGGGGAGGGAGGTCGTGTAGTGAAGGGGGAAGGTCGTGTATCGCTCGCCGGCCAATTAAGCATTGGAGGTTGTGGAAGCCTCAGCATTATGAAACGTATAACGTATAACGTATAACCCATGCAGTGATATCCATGGTTTGTTGTACTATTTGCCACATGCATACAACTAACTATTCAAATAAAAATTTTGGTTGGGGGGGGGGAAGGGAGTTTAATTAAAATTATAATTAGCTTTAAATACTGTGTTTTCAAAGCAGCCAAAATAAAGCTAACTATAAGGAATCCCGGAAAATACTTGGCGGGTAAGCATCATTAAGCTTATAAACTCTAAAATAACACCACTATGCATATAGCGCAAAACATGCATGCGCTAACATCACGCTGACAGATATCTCCGTACCTTGCCAATGGCGTGAGTCACGAGTATCGGAGTGGTGCATGCACTTCGCACAACGGGCGTGTCTTACACAAACGGCCCACAGCGTTATAGCGTGTTGATCATTTGCTGGCTGAGCTTCCGACGGAAAGTTAAACTGTGCCAGCACTCTAGAATGCGGCGAGGAATACAATACGGCAAAACATGGTCATTATCTTTTTTGGACGACCGGGCCGGTCTCGGATCAATGACATATACATACTCCTACAAACCCTCGAGCTATAGGAATATGGGCGGTTATAGCCATAAAGGGCTCCGATTAGGGATGCAGACGGTGCGAGGGATTGAATGCGTTGCTGGGTTTTTCTGGGGGTTGGAGGAGTTCCATTAAGCTTGTATTGGCAAAGAAAAGTCGCCAGTCGGAACATTCAATCATGTCTGACACGTTTAAAATAAAAACAAGCCAGACTTAATCTCATTAATTCAGTGAATCATAGTTCTGTGGAAACGGATCATGTGAGAAGGGTCAAATAACAGAATACAGAAGCTGAAAACCAAGGATGGAAGCATGGCTGGTGTTACTAAGCGGCAGACGCCTTAACTACATTGGAACCAAAGCCAAATACTGCCCATCATTCATGGCGAGTGCTAGAACCCGGCTCTTCCACTATGCTTAATTATAGACACAGTTTTAAAATTGCTAATGCCTCTAGCTAGATGGAAGGGCGCAGTGTCGAGTCTTTTAGGCTAGCGATGCTTTTCTCGACATGTAGCACAATCATTTGTACTCAAGGTATTTGGATCTTAGGAGTCATCAGCAGAGACTATGCCCTTAATTACCTACTTGTCTAGATGGTGACTTCTGAGTGCGTAAGGGGTACAGATTCCTGAGCCGGGAGCTTCTTTTCAGCTATGCGTCAATGTACCATATTAGGAACGCCTTCCATGACAAGACCTGGGCCATGTAACACCGACCATAGTTGTTGAAATGATGGTCAATACTCGAAATCATCATCTGCTGCAGGTCCTTTATTCTTGGTCACGCTCTCCTGTTTCCTGTACATCTCAACGACCTGCCGAGAATTTGTTGCCATGTCCGGTTTTTTGTCATCTCGAACCTTGATGAACCGTGGGAAACGTAGACTGATTCCGCGCTCTTCTCCAGTTGGGTCGACTCCTTCTTTGCCACCTGCCTTGTAGCGAGGGCTGATGGTTAGATCTGCAGTCTTCACTTCCCAGACATATTTTGGCTCGAACCATACATCGGGCTGGTGCTGGTTGACGGTGGAGTGACTATAGAATGGCTTGGGCCGGTCAATGGTAATCTCACTCAGTTGAGAATGTAGTTCTTCGAGTACAGCTTCCGAAAATCCCGTTCCAATGTTGCAAACTGTCTCGTAGGTTTCGGTATTGCTGTTGTAGCAAGCTAAGAGGAAGGCACCGTAGACGGAAGTACGCTTGCCTCTTCCGAAGTAGGCTCCAAGAACCACCAAGTCGAGGGAGTCCCCTATACCCGTGAGGTAATCTTTCTTGATCTTCGGGATTTCAGTGAGATTCTTAAAGTTACATCCGGGGCACGACATACCTTGAGCCAATTTCGGCTTCGTTTACTGGGTTCGTAGCCACTCTCTGTGCCATCCAACATCTTAACCATTAAACCTTCGCATGAGGCTTTCACACTCTCATCGAGGAAATGCTGAATCTCGTCGATTTCTTGACCATTCATGCTGGTAGCAAATTGGAACTCTCCTTCAATCGGTGTAAAGGCACTATGAAGAAGCTCTCGGCGCTCTCGTAGGGACTTTTCCACAACTGCCTCGCCATTCAAGAACAGTAGATCAAAAGCAAATACGCAGACTTTGACTTTGACATCTTCGGCCTTGACATCCTTCTTCTTTCTGGTCATCAACTGTTGAAAAGGCAACACTTTCTTTTCAACCATGTCCCATGCAACACTCTCACAATCTAGAACAAAGCTCTTCGTATCATCCTTCACCCACGTGTTCAGCTTTCCTAGAATATCAGGGTACTTTTTAGAGAGATCCTCGGAATTACGAGAGAAAATTGCGGCAAGACCACCAGCCTCAGTTTTGGTAGCCGCGGTTGAAGCACCCCTATATTGCTGAGGCGAGTCCTTTGCAACATAATGGATTTGTGCTCTTTCACCATCATACTTGTACTCACAAGTAAATTTCTGGTTCTCGAATCGATCAAGCACTTCCGTGATCGCTTTTGTAGGTTTCGCTAACATAGGCTTCAGTGGAATACCTGGTTGGAGTTTGCAATTTTCTTGAAGATTCTTAATCCCGTGTTCAATCATGGCGGGAATAATCACATCATAGCTAGGCAAGTTACTGTAGGGACGATTAGCATATAATTTATACGAGAACTTTAGGCTCACCTGTAGACTTGTTTGACGATGGCTTCTCCTTTCGCTAACTGTTCCGTACTTGGCACTTTACCGGGGCCATTTAGTTCAGTTTCATGGCACACCATTGCCTGAGCGAGTGCAACCAGAACAGTCTTTTCAGCCAAGCCTAAGCGTAGTTTCCCCTCGAGGAAGCGGACGATGAATTTTGCTTCGCTGACGCCTCCTTTGTCAACATTAATATCCACCTTGCCAGATTTTTGACCATCTGCTGCTGAGAGCAATTTCTTGATAAGATCGACTTTTCGTCCCTGTGCCCCATTGCCAGAGGTGGTGGCAATCTTGATCAGTCCTTCATGCACTGCTTTGACCGTCAAAGGCTTCGGCTTGAACATCGTCGGTTGATTTGCCCTGCTCTTCACGGCGACTAGTCCTAGATCACCAATTTCTTTCTGATCCTGTTTGATGATAGCCAGACTACGGCCGGTGGATTCTCCGATAGCTTTCATGATCAAAGATTCCCCTATGCCCAATTCGATTCCCGCATAGTCTGCAGCAAGTTTGTTGACCATTAGAAGAACAGTTGGTAAAAGATCGTTAGGTGTTAATCGAAGGACCTGCCTGAGAAAGAGAGAACAGTATGAGGTAATAATTAATCTTTTGCTGGTCATTTCGATTAGAGAAAAAGTTGTGCAGAGAGCTGCATAAGGCACAGGCTCTCCGGGTTTCCAGTCCGGATATGCGTCTTTGATTTTGGAGTTTAACGTTGTCTGTATCTTCTCTCTTGCTTTAGCAGCAACTTCTGGCTTTTCGTCATCTTCATCCTCCTCTTCGCTGGCATCTTCTTCGACCTCTGATGCAGATTTGGATGCATCAGATTCTCTACGCTTTGAAACTGTCTTTGCTGAGGAGCTGGAATTTTCCACATCCACCATCTCGTCCTCATCCTTTTCTACCTTCTTTGATCGTTTAGACGGAGGTGGCACAGTTTCCAGTTTCTTGGAGCTGGAAGGTACTTTTGGTTTCGACTTGTTCGTGACTTTGGCATCTTCAGCATTTCCATTGCGCCGAGCCCGCTTGACAATTGGTTCATCGTCCTCGTCATCTTCCTCTGGCTCTACGACCTCCTGCTTTATTTTTGAATTCTCGGACTTGATAGCAGGTTTTGGCTCAGGAGATCTCGATCGCTTCCTCGTCCCTTGTACTATTTAGCCACCAAGTATGATTGTTACGAGGGCATGCTTACTGGCATTGACATTTGCCTTGACCTCAGTATCCTCAGGCTTTAGAACAACTTCAGTCTCAGAACCATCCTCCATCTCGCCGTCATAATTTTCTTTGGTCGAGCTGGAACCAGGCGGATCAGCCTTAATTGTTGCTTTAGTAGAGAAGGAGAGTTTGGATTGCTTCGCAGGTGCCTTTGCGCCATTGGGCTGTCCAAAAAATTTGCTATTACAAGTCAGTCAAACCGTTGCTGCTACAAGTTCAGATAAAAACACACCCTAAGGTGGTTTGAGGGTCTCTAACATACCCCAACGTAGCTTGCTTGGGAGGCATTGCGACAAATTGTCTGAGTGAGGTCCGTGATAATCTCACAGCAGTGCTGAGCAGTCTTTGAGAAGCCACAATTATAGAAAAAGGGTCGTAGATTCTGGAGAGAATCTATAATTTTCGTGGATAACTGCCTAGAACTAGATTCTAACTTCACGTCCCTGTCGCGAAATCAGGCGCGTCCCCTCGTGTTGGACGTGTTACGGGCCGACAATTTACCGGAAAAGTGGACCGATAAGAGTCACCGCTTTGGACTCATTTATTCCCCCACCAAGTTCAGAAGTTTAGAGGAGATCAAGATTAAACACCACGATATCACCAAGAAGAGCTCAGGAAACACCGAGACGATGGCAGCTGTAGTCAAAGAACTTGCAGAACGTGTCAAAGGCGAATCAGTCATTTATATCGATACTGGTAAGTTAAATTGGTTTCATGAATTATGACACATTTACCAAATGCTTCTCCTCCAATTGCTATCTAGGCTAATTGCTAATTTTTGGGGGATAGATGTTGGTGTTGATGATGAGTGCGTATAAGATACATTCTCCAGCTATCACTAACCCTTATCTTGAGTTGGCTGCCTATGTGATATGGGCTAATTCACACATCTCCAGAACTGCGACAGGTGCCGAGTCGAAACCCTACAAATCTCTAGCATATGCATATATCCAGCACAACGGAAGCGATGGAAAGATATATCAGATCCGTGCCTCAACGACCGGCACAGTCAGTACAGATGGCGATCCTGCGGAGCGGCTAGCGTGGAAAGAGCCCGCTAAGAGTGCCGTGAAGAAAGCTCAAGGAGCTCTTGATGCCCACAAGAAGAAAGTTTTGAAACAACAGCAGCAAGCAGAAAAGGAAGGGGAGAAGGAGAAAGCTCGTCTGCAGACGCTGGAGGATGCCAAAAAGATTGTTCTTAAAGAGGACACTTCCCTTCCAACTGCTACCAAGATCAAGATTTGGCAGAAGGACATTGAGCTTGGGGATGGCGATAAGAAAGGAACTCGGGTCAAGGTTGCTGGTCGCATACACAGATTACGTATGCTACATTCACCCATTTTCAGAAGGGCTTGTCAGAAGACACATTACTGATACTTTTTAGGGGAACAAAAGCAGGCTACCTTCCTGACACTTATCGATGGATATGGTCACCTTCAATGCGTCCTGGCGGCTGGAAACCTTACCAAGTCTTACGAGGCTCTTACTTTCGCCCAAGGAACCTCATTATTGCTATATGGAGAATTGAAGAAAGTTCCTGCAGGCCAAACTGCACCAGATGGCAGAGAATTACATGTTGACTACTATGAAGTTATTGGCAAGAGTCCTTCTGATGTAGATGCAATCACGAACAAAGTTTCTGCTCAGCAAGATCAATGGGAGTCGGCAATGCTTGACAACCGCCATCTTGTTTTACGAGGTGATACAGCCGCCTCTGTCATGAAAGTCAGATCCGCGGTTGAATGGGCATTTTCCAAAGCCTATAAGGATATGCGATTTACCAAAATCAGCCCTCCAGCATTCGTTCAAACACAAGTCGAAGGTGGATCAACCTTGTTTGAGTTGGACTACTATGGTGAAAAGACCTATCTTACTCAGTCATCTCAATTGTACCTAGAGACCGGCATTCCTAGTCTTGGTAATGTTTATTGCATTGAGAAGTCCTTCAGAGCCGAGAAGTCTTTGACTCGCCGCCATTTGTCCGAGTATACACATGTTGAAGCTGAGCTAGACTTCATCGATTTTGAGGATCTATTGACCCACTTAGAAGAGATCATCAGTACTGTCATTACGACGCTCCTAGCAGACCCAGAAATTGCTGGCTACATCAAGGAGCTCAACCCTGACTTCAAGGCACCATCTAGGCCATTCAAGAGAATGCGATATTCCGAGGCTATTGACTGGTTGAATGCTCAAGATCCACCAATCCTCAACGAAGATGGGAACCCACATGTGTTTGGAGATGACATCGCTGAGGCAGCTGAGCGACGGATGACAGATATAATTAACTTGCCAATTTTGTTAACACACTTCCCAGTCGAGATAAAAGCCTTCTATATGAAGAAGGAAGAGGCTGATCTTAGAGTTACGGAGAGTGTTGACGTCTTGATGCCTGGCGTAGGAGAAATTGTTGGTGGATCTATGAGAATGGAAGGTTATGATGAATTGATGAAGGCATACGAGCGGGAAGGCATTTCACCGAAGGAGTACTATTGGTATACTGAGCAACGCAAGTAAGTTACAATCCCGCCCAGCTAAGTACGTCGCTGCTAATCAACTATCAGATATGGAACTTCACCACACGGAGGCTATGGTCTTGGTCTCGAGCGTTTCATTGCTTGGATCTGTAAACAACACTCTGTTCGCACGTGCTGTCTGTACCCTCGATTCATGGGACGTTGCAAGCCATGATTTTGTAGGCAGATATCTTAAAACATAAATCATCTCATTTCTAGCGCGTATAGACTTTGAAGAGCGTTATGATATCATGGCTCTACAGGATGACTTGGTATAATGAATCTCAAAAATCCATCCTAACTTACTTCGTCTGTGATGCAACCTAGTTTCCCCAGTTAGGGATGTTTCTATATTTGCTACTTTCGTCTGACATGTGAGGCGGTTCCACTCCAGTTCTGGAACAATTCTAAGCGCTCGCTTACTTTGGAAAACTATTGACGTGAAGATGCATGTGTGCGTCTCCCATACGTTCCCTTGACCACGAACTCGGAATCAAGGCTTACGTGCCTCTGCATGTGGAACAGGGGCTCTCCCCACGATAAAGCAAGCATTCAGAGTGGGATGGTTTCATCGTCTCCTGACGTTTCATCATTCGGTAGATGTCACGTGCGCATTCACCAGAATAGGGGTTACTCCCTTTTTTTTTATGAAAGGCTAGAACTGGCTAAATTCCTCAGGCGGAAGGAAATGGGCCTTGCAACCAGAGTTTTGTTACAAAACCTGAGGGACCGAATCTCTCTATCCGTCTCATGAAATGATTGTTCCAGTGGCTATAATATTATGGCAACTGTTCTTCTCTTTTGGTTGATATTGCTGGTGCCAGGTAATTTTGATGCTTAATATCGAGAAGGTGAATCGAAACAGTGCCAAATGTAGAGTACGAATACCTGACACAACTGGAGAGAATTCCGAAACCATTACACGAGTTGCTCGGCAAGAGATGAACTTTGAGGTTTGTGGTATATTTGGAACATCGTCATATACACTGTCTCGAGGAAGCAAGAGTCTACGCCTATGAGCGAAGGGGAAAATGCCAAACTTTCGCGATGTTGCGGTGGGATTTTATAAACTGAGACAAGTCCCGTAAATGATTGATTGTTTATCATGGATTAGTCTCTCTGACTTGATATTGTCTCAATCGTCTCCAGGCGATCAGACGGCAAGGGGAGGGAGAGGCCAGGCTCTTAACCTTTACACCACAGCCAATTCTTGTCTAGTATCGGCCCGCAACTTGGCTCTCTCTCCCTCCTCCTTTTTCATCCATCTCTCCATGCATATTACATCCAAAGATAAAGATACCATTCACAGATGAATGTATCTCATAGAGCTGAAGATGATGATGATGGTGCTATGGTCAGATGTTGATGATAGTGTTGGGTCCATTCCTCGTCTCATATTCGGCTAAGCGCAACAAACTATTTTGGAATAACGTGTGTGCACCCACCCACTGGCTCCCCAACCTCTTCCCCCCCCTGATGCGCTAAGGAAATTAATGGCCCAAAAAGGTCACCTCCTCTTCTCGTCAAATGATATTGAATCTCTCTCCACCAAAATCTCACGTCCCTTTTCCTCCTCAATTCTTCTCCTTCCCTCATCCTTTTGCTATAGCTTCATCGTCTCCTCCTCTTCTTACTTCCCCCCCATAGAGGAGACTCACGCTCTTTATCCTGCCCCCTTCTTTGGCAGTTTCTTCTCCTTCTCTTTATTCCCAATATCCTATTTATTTACGGGTTATCGCTCGCTCCAAACTGCCCAACCAGCTCCGATTCTTTGTTCACTGCATTTGTTCCTAAATAGCCTTGCAAGTCGCTAGACAAGCCATTGTCCAGAATATAGCAGATCTTTCAATCCTTCGAATATACCTTTGCATCCTTCGAATTATTCGAATCTATCTCCTGCAGACATTGCCAGCACCGGTTTCGACTTCGACCCTTGTTACATATTATCATTAATTTTATACAAAGAATTTGTTTATATCAAACATTCTTCAGACCAGCCCGTCATCACACTTCGACATCTAATCGACCACGAACACCAATCCCCTTCTTGCCCAGAGATCATACCCGTCTCGCTCGCTGTTTTCTTCGAAATCAATTGAGCTACCTGTATTTTTACGCATCTTCCTCTTCGTGCCTCCTTTGGCACTTAATCTTTCAAAACGGCTGTTCTATCATCACTTGTGCGGGACAGCTTTGTCCTGCCACCTCATCTACTCGGGATGCAGGAAAACCAGACAACCACGGCACAAAATGTGCAAGGACCAGCAAACCCTCCCAGATTTCCGGGACACGCCTCGAAACCATCCAACAGCGATACTGGATTCTCTCATGGAGCTTATAATTCAAATCAGTTCTCTATGGCTGGCTACGGAGACAGGCACCCGCGTAGCAGAGCGAACATTCCTTCGATCAACACCCAAGCAGTGGGTCAACAACAACAACATAATGACATGGCAACTCCAGGCACAGGCTTTGATATGCAGTTCACTCCCTTGCTTCCTTCGCAACTTCTGCTCGGCAGTCCTTTCCAACCAGGCACACCAGCGGCCTTTGGTAGTCCACAGTTCCAGAACTATGGTTTCCAGCAACAGAATAACCAGCAGCAGCAACAGCAAAACATGAGCCCAGTCCAACAGATGTCTCCGCAGCTCTATCAATCCCTCGTCTCTCCATCTGCTTATGGCGCTCCCCAGTTCTACAACCCACAATCACCTACAGGGCAATTCGCCACAATGTCTAATCAAATGCAGCAGATGAACATCCAGCCTTCTTCTCCTGTTCATATGTCGCCAGGATTGGTTTCGGGTACAAGCAGGACAGTGTATTTGGGAAATATTCCGCCTGAGACGTCTGCGGAGGAAATACTGGGACATGTACGAAGCGGGCAGATTGAATCTGTACGACTATTGCCTGATAAGAATTGTGCATTCATTTCATTCTTGGATGGGAGTTCGGCTACACACTTCCATTCCGATGCTATCTTGAAGAAGCTTTCTATTCGAGGACAAGACATTAAGGTGGGGTGGGGAAAACCATCGCAGGTGCCAACATCAGTTGCTCTAGCTGTTCAGCAGTCTGGCGCATCTAGAAACGTCTACCTTGGAAATCTTGGGGAAGAGGTCACTGAGGACGAACTTCGTGACGAACTCAGCAAGTTCGGCCCAATTGACACTGTCAAGATTGTCCGTGAGAAAGCTATTGGCTTTGTTCATTTCCTTTCCATTGGCAATGCTATCAAGGCCGTGGCACAGCTTCCTCAAGAGCCTAAATGGCAGTCGCCTAGACGTGTGTACTATGGCAAGGACCGCTGTGCATACGTCTCAAAGACTCAACAACAGAATGCGGCACAATATCTTGGTATCGCGCCAGGTTATGCGCATGTGCTGAACGGAGCTGATCGCGATTTGATCTCGAATGCTCTCGCCCAGCAATCGGTGGCAGCTGCCGCCGTTGCCACCACAGCTGGCGGGATCAACAACCTAGGGAATAGGACGGTTTACTTGGGAAATATTCACCCCGAAACCACGATTGAGGAAATTTGTAATGTTGTCAGAGGCGGACTTTTACATCACATTCGATATATACCCGACAAGCATATCTGCTTTGTCACCTTTATTGATCCTACATCGGCCGCATCTTTCTATGCTTTAAGCAATTTACAAGGTTTAATGATTCATAACAGAAGGTTGAAGATTGGATGGGGCAAACATTCTGGTGCGCTTCCAGCTGCAATCGCCCTAGCTGTTAGTGGCGGAGCTTCAAGAAATGTGTATGTTGGGAACTTGGACGAGTCATGGAGCGAGGAGAGGCTGAAACAGGACTTCTCTGAATACGGTGAAATCGAGTTGGTCAACACTCTTCGAGAGAAGAGTTGTGCGTTTGTCAACTTCACGAACATCGCCAATGCCATCAAGGCTATTGAAGCAATTCGTGGTAAGGATGATTACCGCCGTTTTAAGGTCAACTTCGGCAAGGATCGTTGTGGCAATCCTCCTCGACAAGTTACCCAGTCCCAGCAATCACCTCGCAATGATGGTGTCAACTCTCCGCCACCAAACAGTGGTGGACTTCAGCCAAGTCAGAATGGTTCGTCACCGACAGGGTCTGCTGCACCTGGTTCCGTCAACGGCAATGCGCAACCCTTCCAACCTGCTCCCACCCCGTCTACCATTATCAACGCTGGAAGCAACAACCCCTTGACAATGTACCTGAATCACGTTTCGCAACAACAAAGCCAAAGCCAGGCCCAACAATCCATTGATCCCTACTCATTAGCCCAATTGCAGCAGCAAAATCAGCAGCATGTGTCCATGCAAGCTGCTGCTGTCAGCAGTTACGGAAGCTCTAACATTGACGCTCTCGACATTCCACAACAAGGACAATTAGGTCATCAGCAGAGTGCGAGCATCAATAATATCAATGGTTTCCAAAATGGCAATGGAGGGCCATCTTTGTTAGCTCCACCACGCAGCCACAATCGCGCTGTTAGCTTGCCTGCCTTCAATGGTGTATTTCCCCCACAGGAAAATGGCAATGGCAGCGATCAACGAGGACGTGGGCACCAATACCAGTCCAGCTTCTCCGGCGGCCTTGGTAATGGCGCGATTGGCAATGGGTTCGGTAACAACTCATATGGTCTAGCTATTCAAGACGGCGGGATGAACGGTTTGAATGGCTGGGCAGAGGAGGAGGTGGTTGGCAACTGAGCATGAGAATGAGAAAGGAGTCATATTTCACATTTAAGCCTGCATGAATATTGTGTTGTAATACTCATTTCAAATTCTTGTAAGGAATTTTTCGAATTTTCTTTTGAGCTGCTTCGGAAAGAACAAGAGGGAGATAAGAGGAGAGTTTTGGATAAGGAGAAGAGAGAGCATCTGATCGATAGTTTTTGCGTGTTACTGGGGGAGTTTCTGAGTTGCGCATACAGTGCGCACACAATCGCATGGACTTTCTGAGCTTGTTGATATGCTGAATGTACTGTCAAACGTGAATAATCGAAGTTTTTGCATTCCCCTAAATTAACCGACACGATGCATCATCCTACCAATTGCGTGTATTAGCAAACATTCCAAATCCATCAATTATGCGATTGTTCCTCCCCCATACCTCAAATGCATCCCTCGTAGTAAAACAAGTTTTTCCGAAAAATTGAGGCTCATATCTTTTCATTTCAGCCTCGTCACCGCGTGAGGTTTTTTTTTTTTTTTTTTTTTTTTTTCTGGGTCCCCAACCCTAAAAGTTTTTTTTTTTTGTTGCATGTCGGCCATGAGGCTATGATGAAATCGCAACGTTGGTGCTGTACGATGACGCTGACGTTGCGGTTCCGTGTGGTGTGTCGCGATGCGGGTTACGGCCTGGGTCGGCGGTTGAGCTGCGGTTCAGGTGGCCCTTTTTTTTTTTTTTTTAAAGATGAGTCGGAGCTAAGTTGGTGGTCACGTGGAGGGTGCAGGGGGATACGTGGTGATTGTGTATGGGATAGATGGAAAGCTCGGCGTGTGGATATCGGTGTTTTAAAAGGGGGGGGTGTGGGAGTTTTTTTGGCGGATGATTGTTTGTCGTTTTGGTGGTGGGGATGTATGAAGGAAGAGGGGGGGTCGGGCGATGGGTCGGTTTTAACTGTGGTTATGTGTATGTACGCATATAGGGAAGCGTGCGGCTTGCGAATTATATGGAATGAAAATGGGATCTTCGGGTTTAGGATTCCCATATACTTAGCTACCGGAATATGGATAGTAGTCGGCATTGGTGAAATTCGATCGGTCTTGATCCTGGGAATGATATTCAAACGCACCCCGCGGCTTCAGACAAATTAGGTATACTGCCTCGGGTCTAACATGGTGATTTTTTTTATATTTAGGAGAACATGGTTAGCTGCTATCTGTGCCAGATCTTCTTTGCCAAGTGACTCCATAACTCGAGCAGATAGGGCCGAAGCTTCCAGCTTGGGCCAAGATAAACTCTTTTGTGATCCCAGCTCTTCCCTGCCTATTTTCCTCTATCCCATTTGAAAGACCCTCAGCTGAATCCAGGCCTTCCGTCTCTGCAATCTTTGCCGCTTGGATGGCAAGGCAAAACGTCTCCGCTGCGGATGCGTAGTCATGTGCGGGGACTTCTGAGGATGTGTTTGAGTTTGTTTCAATCCTGCCAGAGGTTTGCTCAGAGGTGGATTTAAAAATGGTGGATGTGAGGGGGGCAGACGCGACGTTGATGACCAGGCCGGTGATGGCGCCGACGATGCTTGACTGGAGGATCTCTTTGGCGTGAAGATAGTTGTTTGCCGTGAAGTAGTTCCGGACTGGGTTGACCAAGGCGTTGTTGAAAACTACCCGTCTTGCGACACCGATCAAGTCAAGGACGCCAGCAACGTCAGCATCTTTTGCAATGCAGCACCCGTAGCAATATCTGTAATATAGAAAAGATCCATCGGAGAAGTCCAATTGCGCGAGTGCGCTAAAATTCCTTTCGTCTATATGGAATCGTGAATGCTTAGGGCTCCTGGTCTTGGAAGCAGAGTCTAATTGATTCCCTGCAGACTTGAGCAGACCCGATATAGCCGGGAAGGCTTCAAGGAATGGAGTATCATACAGTGCGGATACTCTTTCCTTGTAGGCGGGAGTATCTTTTATGGAGGTGAAATATTGCTCATTGGGCAGAAACGTGCCAAGCGCCAACAACACCGGGAAAGAAGCTAATGCTACAATGAAGATCATCATACCGAGTGATATATGATAGATATGGGGGATACGTGATGGTCAAGGAAAGGAAGCTGGATGAGAAGATAATCGACCTAAAGCAATGTTTCTGTTAGGCTGCCTGTTTCAATTATGTGGTGGCGGAGCTGAAACGTTGATATATGGCAGGCAGATTCATATAAACCCGTGACCTTGCGACATGTAGAGAAAAGTTGACCGGGCCGCAAGGCTCGCGCTCTGCGAAGGATAGCTTCATAGCTTATTTGAGTTTTTGGTTCTTATATGTGACGTTCATGTTGCTACGGACGCTAAGCCGAATTCTGCTATAACCTTCGATTCTTATTGCAATCCTTGATATTAATACGCCCATCTTCCTTCATATATATATATAAAGTATATATTCAGACTTCACACAATCTGCGCTCGATAATCTGTGCTTCGACCAGATCTAGCAATCATCTTCAATAATATGTAGATTAGCAATCTAAGCCTGTGCCGCAGCCACTTATTGAAGACATGGGGCATAGGTTACATCCATAAAACACTTCATCTCTCCGCGTCTGGAGGTTCACACACCTTCTTTCTGAAATGCTTCCCATCCATCCGACTGCCCTACGCCATCATGACGATCAGGAAGCATCACGACGCAATACCAGAGCCGGACATCTTCGAGCACGTGGCCCAGCCCTCATTCTGGCTCTCGGTCATCTTCATCTTCGCCTTCTGGTTCTTCTCCATGATCTCCAGCGAACCTGGCCCCGCAACCGCGGCAGCAAAGGCTCCCACAGACGCAAAATCGTTGCCGGAAAAGTTCACCCCATATCTCGCGCCGTATCTGGTGGCCTCCTCCCCCCGCCAGGTTCTGACCTGCATCTTCTACCTCTCGGTCCTTTGCCTGGAGATCCAGGTTGGATTCTGGGTCCTACAGTGTAATTGGTGGTTTGCCAAATTTTTCTTCGCTGCCGGCTGGGACAAGGCGCTGAGTGGGCCGGGGAGTTTCCTGGTGTTTCTTTATGCCGGCGTGGTGCTTGTCGCTTGGATGGGCGGTTGTGTTTTAATGGGTGGGGTTATTCTTTATCCGTCGTTGATGACGCTGAGGAAATTGGTTGAGATGCTGATGGGCCGGGATGGGCTAGGAGGAAAAGCTGAAGGTGGGAGGGATCAGAAGCTGGGAAGGTTGGCTGCGGATAAGGGGGATGAATGAGGTGTAAAGGGGGAGAGAATAGAAGAATATGCTACAGGCGTTCTTATTTCAAGAGCAAACAGCTCTGTTGCCGACTATCCTCTGCGAGGCAGTCAGGGCTCAAGGAATCTCCAGGTATAAATCATGTACAGGGTAACCTCCCCGTGGAATACCTAAACCTTTGAAAGCCGGCGATAGCCAGGGAATATCAGATTCGCAAAAGCGTATTTAGATGGCGTTAATATCCTCATCTTGGGCTTTACTCTTCGGGCTCATCGTCTCCTTCTGCATCAACATCATCAAGGCATCAATTGCGTTTTTTTTCTGGCTTTAGTAAGATCAGCTGTTGGGACCGGTATGCTTTTGCATTCAACGGATACGTCGGGAGATTACAACGTGCACCCGAGGAAGCCAGGTCGTCGAATAAAAACGTGGAAGCGGTTACACCACATGCCCGGCAATTACTAACACCTGCTGCCGGCACATCAACCAAACCTCTCGGGTGTCTGGGGATGGCCTCATGTGGCTGGATTTCTCTTCCGAACTTGCCGTCATGCTGTATCTCCCCACCTCCCAACCCCGCTTCAAGGTCTTCATGATCGATAATGAGAATGCACATCTGAGGTGTATACGGTAATTTTCGAGCCGTTTCATGGCGATCTCCATGCGTCGATTGGTTGCACTTGCTAGTTGTATTGCATGTCGAAGCCGCTGCTTTCTTTTTGGTTCGTTAAGTTGCATGCTATTAACTCAATCCGGATAGCAATTGCTCAGTCCACCATACGATTAGTCAACCCATCGTGCAGGTTCATGATGAAAAAACCACGGAAAGAATGGAAAGCATTTCATGGCTATCACCTTGCGCTTGCATCATTGTCTCCCAATCTGTTTCCATAATATAAGGTGCTCCTCACCCGTTTCCCCACCATATCTTCAAACAAAACCATCTCCATCTCAGCATTTCAACTTCAACTACTTTCAAGATGTCCCTCATCTACCGCTCCAACGATGCACTTAAGGTAAATCCCGCCGTGGGAGATACTATCTCCCTCAGTACCGGCGGATCAGACTGGCTCTGGGCCGTCACAGCCCTCTACTCCCTCTCCCTCCTCCTCGTCGTAGCCCACTCCTACTTCGCCCGCTCCGGCGAGAAGATCCTACACTACCTCTTCACCATCTCTCTGTAAGGCCACCCTAATATTTGCTTGAGATGTCCAAAGTCTGCGAAATCGTCTCAAGGCCATCTCCATCTTGCCTTTCAGCCTGTGAAATAGCTTCACGTTTCCGTTCCCATGTATATCTTAGACAGGACAACACTAACATGCCACCAGCTTTGTCGGCGCCATCTCCTACTTCACCGTTGCTTCCAATCTCGGCTCCACCCCCGTGGTCACCTCCACTAACCAAAGCGGCACGCGCCAAATCTTTTACGCGCGCTACATCAACTGGTTCGTCTCCTGGCCCCCGTTAATCACCGCCATCGGGCTCTTCTCCGGCGTGAGCTGGGCAACCATCGTCTACAACGTGGCGCTCTCCTGGGTCTGGGTTGCGAGCTGGCTCTCCGGCGCCCTGGTCGCAACGACCTACAAATGGGGGTTCTTCGTCTTCGGCATCTTCGCGTATTTCCTCCTCTCCGCTAGTCTTCTGCACACGGGATCCATCACCTCGAAGCGGCTGGCGGTCGGAAAATCATACCTTGCGGTCTCGGGATGGCTTGTTTTCGTGTGGTTCCTTTATCGTATGCCCCCCCTTCTTCTATTCCTGCTTTTCTCCCTTCATCTCTCAAGCCAAATGCATAAATTGACATGTGGGAAGCAATCGCCTACGGCCTTGCCGACGGAGGCAACAAGATCGGCGTCACGCAGGGCTGGATCTTCTTCGGCATCCTCGACATCATCACGGTGCCTTTCCTATCCTTTGCCATCCTTGTTCTCGCCCGCAAGTGGGATTACCGCGCCTTGAACTTGTATTTCACGCAGTATGGACGCGTTCCTCCGCCTTCTGGTACTGAAGCCACTATTGGGGAAAAGAGAGCGCCAGGGGGGCCGGCCGGGGAGCAGGCCGCGCCTGGTAATGTTGCGGGTGAGCAAATTGTTTAGGCGAGACGAAAAGAGAGGAGTTGGAAGTTCGGAAGGAAGAGGAGAAGAGAAGAGAAGTGAAGAGAAGAAATTGCTATTGAGAGGTGATGGTTGGTGTGTAATTTGCAAGGGGATGCCACCGCTTTTCTTCGTCTAGCTCCTCGTAGTTCAAATTCGTAATGTATAATACCACCTAGAATGCACGTCAAGAAACCAAACCAAAACGATACCTATCCCGATAAAACCAAGGAATCTCTCGTCATCCCCTCATCACTTCATCATAACTCAACCTAAACCCAAACCCATCAACCCAAAATGCCCTCACACGCCCTCGTCAACCAATTCCTCCACGCACCACAAACTCCGAGCCCTCCAAATTAAAACACACCAAAAAATAAAAATAAAAATGAAGCCAAGAGCAAATCAAAAAAAAAAGATGGAAAGAAAGCCAAAAACCGAACAAACTAAACAAAAGCTGACTAAGCACACCAGAATCCTCATTCGCTCCCGTCCACGTGAGACACATGGACCAAATATTTGGCCGATTCACCCATGCTTTTGCCCAAACAGGCAAGCCTTGGCCACAGCAAAACGGTGCTCAAAGCAAAACCGCAGGTGAATAAGCTTTCCCTGCTGTAACATGCCATAGCAGGAAAAAAAAAACCGATATATACTTTTGGCCGTGCCCTTTCGCGAACAGCTATCGAGAATCCAAGTTTGCGTTGTCTTTTTTTTTTTTTTTTTTGAAGGTATTCTCGCGTGGACCATTTTCTTCGGTTCTGATATTTGGCGTCTTTTGCGATATTTCTTACTTGCTCTTCCTTGGATTTTCCTTTTCTTTCCTTTTTTATTTTTTAAATTTTTTTTTTGGGTTTCAAGATTTGATATTGGTAGCTGTGAAGTACGCATGGCTGAATGATTTCATACTTGAATATGTGATTTGTAGATATATATTGGGTTGATGCTCGCGAGTTCGCAGATCCAAAGTCAACTCGAACCCTATACTTCTAGCTGTCGAATCCTTTGAGCTCTGTCCAAGGCGACGATGTATGCTTGAGTAGATAAAAAAAAAGCTCTTCAACTTGTTACGAAAACTAGCTCCATCTTCGATCCTTCATTGTTGTAGTTGATTTTCTGCTGGTTGCACTTTCCTTTCTCCCTTTTCATGCTGAAAACAAGCTCCAACAGAATCCATTTTTGGCTTACCCAGTTGGTAAGAAGACTCTATGGGCCTGTGAGTTGGTGGAAGGCACCGGAGTCATGTTGGGCGCTGTGTGGTTCTGTTTCAGGTGCTGCACAATATCCGAATTTGTCATCACTTTTCCACAGAATCACTTTCATCCTGTTGACCCTCCAGTCGAGGCAAACAGCTTGCAATCAAACATCAAAAGGGCATTTCATTCTTCCTGGCATGTATCTTCTCTTTCTGTTGCCTTTGATGGTGTACTTGCATTCGGCCTAGCCGCTTCAGCAATGGTATAGTACATCATCCCTCTGACCACTGGTAGTACTTTAACTTCTGGACTCCCTTCCAATGCAGCAGCAATCTCCTTTTCATACCAGGCACCACTCAATGCGACTTGCGGTGGAGGCGGAACACCCGACCTCCCGAGCAATAAGGTCCACAACAACAAATCCGGAGTACCAGTAATTGTCGTCGCCATATCCACAAGAGAGAGACCAGAGCATATCCTCTGGCTCAACGTCATACACACATTGGTCCACCTTGGACATGTTCTCAGCTCCTCATATATGAATATCAACGACGCATTCAAGAACGCTGTCATGAATGCCACGGCTCCACATTCACCAAGAGTGGATGAATGGAGAAGGGAGAGCACCTGCCGCTCTAGGTGGTCGATCTTGTCGGTAAAGAGACAATCGTCAATCTGGTCATCGGAGGCATTAGCGACAAACTCATAAAGATAGCGCAGCCGTCGCCAGACGTATAGTGCGTCGTTGGCAAGATCCTCGCAGTCGATAATCTGCAAAAGGCGCTCGCGAAGATTCCCAATTTCGTAACGTCGGACGAAGGCGTCTTCGCCGGCGTTGGGGATTAGTATGGGCTTGAGAGTGGGTTTCGCGCGTTCGAAAATAGCGCAACATGTGTCCGCCCTGTTCATGAATGAGCTTTTGGAGCGGGGGAAGGGAAGCAGCTAAGTTACCATGAAATAGCTCTTTGGGCACCGCCATTGAAGCCAAGAGTTCGCAGCCCGCCTCGACGCCGCAGCATCAGTTGCAGCCCTTTCCGATGTATTGCACATTCCTTTGGGTCGCCCGCGAGACACTGAAATGGTTAGTCCTCCATGAAGAATGACCCTCGGAGATGATGCTGCCGTTACCTCCAATATTGTCATGACACAAACTGCAACCATGATATAATCGCTTGGATCAGTATCTGTTTTCCGCAAGGCGTTGTTGATATTCCCGATAGCAAGCACTTTCTGTGGCAGAATTGAAGCTGGCGGTCTAATCGCTCTACAGAAGTACCAATGGGCCGTCGAACAATATGTGCTAAAACTTGTCAACCCATTTTCCAGTGGTAGGGTGGTGTTGAGGCAGCGGCTCACGTCACAGAGAGAAGTGTCTTATCTGATAGATTGATTTGCAACCAAGGTTTTCGTGGCGTCAATGGGATCATGGTATTTTGAAAAACGCTTGTCCCTAGAGTTGATTGGCATTTTAATCTCTCAACGATGGGAATGAATTGAAAGGTGGCAGCTTAACAAGACTTCTTACAATGATGGAGCGCGAGGTCAGTTTTGCGGTCGTTGATCAGGCCGAAGGCATTGAATGGGTCTGTTCCTCCGAGGCGAGCGTCGATTCTAATCTTTGGCGGCCGAGGACTGCGTCTTGGACTCTGCTTTGCTATGAAAGACCTATTAGTAGGAGGGATGGATGGTGAGTCAAGTATTCTTTTCTTGATTACATTTTTCTGCCTTTATATCGTCCTCAAATGCGCTGTTATCTCGCCATCGTTTTGTTTTGCCATTGTATATACGATGGAATCTGATGGGTCTACGTTGGGCCACTCTGACGGATCTCTGCTTCGGTTTTGGCCGGATGCTTGATGGGGACTGAGGAACAATAGGCTTTCAGCCGATTATGCGTCAGTTTTTCACGTTCAGTTCAGATCTTGCGCTGTTTTTGCGACATCATACCTCTTCGTCGACCTCTTTAACGCGTATCTGCCTCGCCTTCCCGCTTGCGTTCCGTCCCGCATATTTGGGACGGAAGGCGGTCTCCATGCCGGCTTCCCGCTATTATCGACTTTTTGACTTCTTGTGGGATGAGGCGTGTGTCAGGAACGCAAGGAGGCGCAGACCTATATCACGGCCCAGATTACAGTTAAAAGAAGGGCGAGAGACGGTAGGTAGGATGATGAAAGTGTTTAGGACAACAAACAGGTGGGGTTCAGCAATGACATTTGGGTTTGGCCTGTGCTGAGTGTGTGAGAGAGTGTGTGTCGTTTCCCCAGGCCAGGGCTGTGATCGCTCATTGTGGTGATTTTCCTTCTCGGTTCATCACTCCCAAGTTGTGTTTCCTCTCGTAAAGGGGGGGTATCACCGGGGGGGATCCCTGATCCAGCCAATCAAACTCATCTATCCCGTCCGCCAAGCATTACATCTCAACGCCTTTCCTCTTTTGGAAAGTAGCCAGAGAGAAAAATGGCAAAAGGTTGACCACCACTGTCCCATTCCCCCCAATATTCTAAATATAACGCCACGCCGTTACGCTACTGTACTGTACAGGTACCAGTATACACTGCACTATCCTAATTTTTTTTAATTTTTTTTAATTTTTAATTTTTTCCCTTCCTCTGATGACTCAGTTTTTCCTCGCCCATGGAATGGAAGGAACATGGTGTGTCACAATGGCTGCAAATTGCGTGGCTTCGGTAATGTGGCGTTCCATCATTTCGAACTGACGGCATGATATCGTGGCTTCTTCCGTTATGCAAGTATCTTAACTTGACTTGACGGTTACAATAAGTACAGCGATTAACCCCAAAAGACTGACGAGAACCGGGCTGAGCTACTAATTCGGTACAACCCTGTCCTAAAGTACTTACAGTCCTGGAGTGCGGTCGATCCTTCTCCTCCGTTGATTTGGCTAGTCCAATCAAAAGCTTATCCCATGTTCCCCTGTCAAACCTTAATATGCAAAAATGACCATTAGGAGGCCTTACCACTCCTGTGAGAGAGGATATACTCATTTTGTACCTGGGGGGTACGGAGGTACTTTGTACCTAATTGCACGCTTCAACGCCTTGGTCGCTAGCGCTGATCAAGATTTTACTCCTGATCGTGTAATCAAAGATATGAATGCCTTAGCGACAAGCAAGTAACACATGTCCATGATAGATTCCGGGCCTCGCCCCTAAATGAAACATGCCAGCAGCCTTCCTTTATTCATCCTGGAGGAGCAGCATTGCACCCAACGAAAATTGAAATTTTATTTGCGGGGAAAGTGGACAAGATCACGAAGTCGTGGAGATGCTCGAACCAAACTTTTGCAGCATAAAAAAGTGTGCCATTCGCTACCCGTGCGGTGATTGTACTGTGGAAATAACCGACCACTAACCAAGAACACTCCCCGCCTTGAAACTATCCCTCGGTCATCCAATTAGCATTCCGATGCCCTTTCCTATGTGTGTATCTCATATAGAAACCTCTAACGCCATAGATGCATCCCGCAGCGCTGGCTAAAATAAACACCAAAAATGGAATAAAAGGAACCGAATTTTCATCACCGCGCCCCTAATAGAGAGGAACATCTCGGAAGACGAGAATTTATACACCTCCCTCACTCGAACCTGTCGTTGGTTCCCCTGTCATAACATATCCTAAATTAGGGATTAGCTGTGGGAAGGTCAATGGCTCAACCCCCAAATGCCTTCTTCGCCGTCCCGCCCTCCTCCCATGCCGGCTTCAGAATGACCCTCTTCTTCTTCTTCGGCGGCTCCCCATTCGCGGAGCCAGGCTCAGACTGCTTTTGAAGTTGCATCGCCTGCAGCCGTTTCTCCGCTGCCTCTACCAGCTTCGGCCGCATCTCCTCCCGTCGTCTCATCTGCAGATTCTCCCGGGCGGCAACCAGACCCTCAGATACAGGTCGCCCATGCACCAGTTCCGTCATGCGCTTTTGATCCGCCTCACGCTGGCTCTTGCTTTTCGCCACCTTGTTCGGATGGTAGTCGCAGAAGCTGGCATGTCCGCCAGCACCGAAGCGAATCACGTTCTCCCAGTCCGCGCGGCAGACATAGCACCCTATACATCAAAATCTCGGAGTTAGTTTTGCCTATCTCAAAATGGTTTTGGAAAAATAAAAGTCGCTTCAGGAGCAAATTACTCTCAAAACATGCTCAATGAGTACTTGCATCTCTTGAGAGTAAACGGCCCTATGAAACTTTCTAAAGCGGTGGATTTTGCTCCGCGAAGCTGATACTTACAGGCGGTCCCGCATCGACAGGCCATATGATCACAACCATCTTGTTTGTTGACACCTTCTTTACATTTAGGGCAGATGGAAGTATCGGCTGCGAGCATCTTCGCAGAAGCCTCCTCTTGCTCGAGACGCTCGATCTGCTCGTCAGTAAGGTCAAATTCCTCGCAAGTGTAACCCTCGTGCCAAGGCAACTTGTGGTGAACACAGGTTTTGAATTGGCAGACATTACAGATCATGAATGGTTGCTCATTACTCTCGTGGATTTGTCCTGCGTCACAGCCCGGGCCCAAACACATTTCGAAACCGAGCATGTTTGCCCGCTCTGTTAGGTATTCAAAACTAAAGTTGTAATCAGTAAGATTTCTTTATTCCAGGATAGTAACTTTACTTACCGTTCAAACACCTCCTTCGTGGCCCACTTCTCGACATCTCTACGCGTGAGCTTCCCAGGACATGATGGGCAGGCAACTTGGTGCAACGCTCCGCGCTCAAGTGCAGCAGCAATAGAAGAATTTACACAGTCCATGCATACTGTTACCTCGTGGTCGCAATCCGCTGTGACCTCATAAGGTGTTTTAGATCGATTATACGATTCGAAGCAGATTGAGCACTCTTCCTCCTGAACGTCAGGCTTGGATTGCTGAGCATCGGGTATCACCACCTGGCGAATGCGATCCACCCGTCGACGGGCTGTACGGATTGCAGCGGCTGCGTCCGGGGCAAATGGGTGATGGCGCATATCACCCAGATCCAGATCGTCCTCGGAGTCAAAATCGTCAAAATCGAGTGGGTCTTCAAGAGGGTCATCTCGGACCCCCGAAGGGGTGGGTCGATTTGAAAGAGTATTGGCTCCCAGACCACGAATAACTTCACCGATATCACCTCTGTCCTGCCTTTCCCGACTGTCTCCCTCACCATTGTTATCATTGCCATAGCCTTGCTCAAATAATCGAGCCTCCTCAAAACTAGTCTCCTGAAAGTTATTCTCATCTAAAGGCGTATCTTGGCCTTCGATCCCACTTCTAATGTTGTTATTTTGGTCTTCGGCAGGTCCATCATCCTCAATCGTCCGACCTTGACCACGAGATGCCCACGTATCATGACGTGCATATGGATTCATGGGGGGCGGAGGTCGTCCATGTGGGTTCAAGGGTGGAGGTGGCGGCAAGGCTGGATGATGGCCTATTGGTCTCTCTCTGGGCTGCCAATGTGGAAGTCCTCGGTTACGGCGACGTGGTGCCATTGCTTGAAATGGATCCGGTGGCTCTATTTCCTCAACGAAATCCAGTGGTCGTTGTACGGTCACAGAAGAACGAGGAGGAGGCGCAGGTCCAAACGGGAATTCTCCACCGTTCGCCAACCAGGTAGTGAGTGCGTTGGCGTCCTCCTCGCTCACCTCTCTAGCAAGAATAACGAGAGAAGCATATAGGGAACCACGATCGAGTTGGGTAGGCATCTTCTTATAGTGCCGTAAAATCTGTTGCATATTGCGGTTATCATGTTGTCGAAATCCAAGTCCGAAGACCGTAAGTCTTTGGCCATCGTTCGATGCCATTATGACCAAACCTCGATAGCGTATTTAGATTATGTGATGCTGGGTTTTTCTGAATGATGTTAGCTTGTTTCGACGCAAGCACAAAATGAATAGCGCGACAACATATCTCCTAGTTCATACTGTTGGCGACTGCACGTGATTACTCATTTTATGACAGTATACTAAAATGCCACAAAAATTCTTAATGATAAGTTAACTAAGAAATTGTATGTACGCTCACCAGTATTATTAATTGGTTGAAGATTTTAGTGGGATCTCATCCGTGGGTACTGTTTGGCTACGCTGCTAAAGCTCACCTGATCCGAACCTTGGGAGAAATGAAGAACCAGGGAATAGTTCAAGAGTATGGGGACTTGGGCCTGTTCGTGAGGCCAGGAAATTGATATGACCGTCAGTTTCTAGAGTCAAAGAGGGAGCTATCATGTATCGCGCTGCTCAGAATTTTGGCTGATGATAGGGAACTAGAAAGTCTGGACAGAGTCTGGACAGGTCTGCCGAAGGTTCTAGGGCCAGGAAGAACCCAAAGGCTTTCCAATCAGCGTTTTCTCTCAGTGATTAGTATACAAACGCGAGAGGAAATGAATATCGTCTAAAATGAATATACAAAGAAGAAAAGAAATGGTGAACTGAGTGAGGCTGTCATGAATGTCGTTGGAACGTAAGGTTGGAAGGTTCGCTTAGGCCTTGGCTAGGCAGAGTTTAGGCAGCGGCTGGCAAGTAGCCAATTAAAACCAGTGAAGCCTCTCCCTCTTACGATTTGGACCTTTTCCTCGTATTTGATGGTCTAAACATCTTGAGTACGCCTAGCGTTCAGGTTGTCATCTAATTTTCCGAGTGAAATCGTCTAGGAGCTTTCTCACTTTCAAATCAGCAAATTTTCAGTATGATGTAGCCTACCGCATGTATCCGATATACAGACTTGAACCCTTGAGAGTGCTGATCCTAGATCACCGAAGTTTATTAACTCAATGGGCGATTCGACGACTAATATTGAGCCCTGGAACGTCTACATCTTGGATATTCAAGCCAATTAGTATTTGTACACTCTTCAAGCCATGGCTCTAATCCTCCATCTGAGCGATTCCTAATCAGAATATTCTCTCTCTCCAAGTTATTGAACGCGAGTCCAGACTTGGATTTTAATTGCTAAAGTTCAATTCTAGATCATTGCCTGTGGAATTTACTGATATCAGATCTGGAGCACTTGAAGTGTGGACGGTACATAATCTCGTACGTGGTTTGCGATGCCTAACACCTCCCTTTATTGAACTGTCAGAGTCTTAGTATGATTCTCTGCTATCCAGGCTAACATCCTCCGAGTTCTCATATTCGGAGGTACCGGCTACTAGATTTGTGGCGAGGACATTCAGAGGATAAAATTGGTCATCACATCTTCTTCCTCTATGCTTCTAAGCCAGTGCTAAGAGCCTTTAATCTACTAGCGTCGTTCGAAAGAGAAATATTTCAGATAAGAAGCGAGCTTTCTCACATGTTCAGGTAGCCATACTTATTCATCGTCAGGCTGCATTGCGGGTGAATTTTTTACCATTAGCCATGGTATGGTGCCCTCAGCATACGTATCAATTACCTCGGAGTCTCACTACTTGAATGTCATTCTTCTCTTCCTAAATTGGCTTGTTGATGCGCCATAATTTATTACGATCATGCCAAAGAGAGGGTAAAATCACATGCTCAAGGTGCTTCACATGCTCAAGGCAAATATTGCCCCACAATCACCGATGCATATCAAACTGTATTTTTGACGTGGGATTATCAGGACTTTCTCTACGACGTAGAGTTCTAGTTGCCAAATTTTCGGGCTTGAAGCAATATTGGTCATGACTCATTAAGAAATTACCATAGGTGCATTAGAAACACACCTTTATTGTAAATAAAATATCAAGATAACACTTTTTAAAGTAGAAGGAGCCAAAAATATCATGCATTGAAGACCAGCATATACAATTATTTTACTTTGCGTAAAGCCTACCAAACGCTGCTTATAGGGGTAATATATTCCTTATATGTGACCAAGCGAGAACTTTCTTTGATTCTTTGGACGTCATTCCTCCTCAGGTAGCCGCTTCAAAGTTGACGCTTGCGCTCAAAGGAGTTGAGTCGGGCAGTAATGCAACATTTCTGTTCTTTCTCGCAAACTGAGAAGAGCAAGGAGACGAAGCAAATCGAATAAAAAAAAGTTTTGTTCATTCTGCATCAGAACGAAGAACAATGAGCAAACTCTAGTAAAAAAATCAAGGCTTCGAAGGTTCTTGACATTGCCGAGATGCTCTGCCGAAATCATCGAACTCAGATTCCAAGTGACAAACTAAGCTCAAAGGCCGTGTCATGTTTCTCAGCCACAACCTACACATCTTTGGAGCTAGGCTACCCCTAAATTCTCTCGCTTAGCGAGCTTGCCCCCTGAGACGCAGCTGGGATTTTGTCCAATACCAACATAAGCTGTACATACCGTAAGTACTAACCAATACTTAGGTTTGTCGTATTTCAAGTAATCTGGAAATATTTAGGTTGAATACCTTGCCGGCTCGCCTGACCAACTGTAATACCCACATTAAAGCGTTTGTTTGTTCTGACTCGGGAAGTACCATAATCCCCCAAGTTTTGCTCAGCGAGCCATCTCGAGGCTGAAGCTATCAATTCTTTTAATTTCAGCGGAAATCATCACCCTCTTGGTCACGACCAACTTAGAACAATATCATCAAATACTTATATCCCTCTTAAATTCTCTGTATATCCCCCAGTATATGCCTCGCCTCATAATAGCATATAAACTTATCCGTCTTGGCGCTGATTGTCACTTACCCCGCAGGACGGTTGAGTCCACGGCAAGCAAAATACTCACCCGCCGCTACCCCAGATTTCCTTGCCAGAGCTTTTACTGTCATGACCCTGGCTTCCCACCTTCAACGTTATCTTAAATCTATTGGACAAGGTTGCAGTCCCTCGGCTTATTATCGGGAAATGATTCGTTATGGATATATTCCATTTCCACCCTGATCGGCAAAACAGGCACAAAACTGTATGTCCAACTGGCAAAACTGCCGTGTGGTAGTACGGTCATCACTGATGGCGCTCTTGGCTGTGGATAACAGCTTTATATGGGATAGAGCTGGCTGGAATATAAATCCGGACGTAGATGTATGACCGGACGACCGAGTATTGTTGGCAATACCCAGAAAGTATATAATCTGATCTTCCCGCATTCTCCTCCCAGTTTGCGCATACTCTATGTAACCTGCTGTTGAGTTTGCAAGCTGCGAAGCGACTCAAAATGCACGAAGCCTCCGAGAAAGACACCGGGCCGGCGGTCAACAAGGCCGAGAGCACCAGCAATTCCTCCAAGATCGAGCAGGTTGAGAATGCTTCCACCATCGAATGGACTGCTGCAGACGAGAAACGAATCCGAAATAAGATGGATTTGCGGATTGTGCCCACCGTTTTTGTTCTCTACATCTTGTGCTTCATTGATCGAGCAAATATTGGGTACTTACACTCTACCAATCATCCACGTGAATTAGGCTGATCGCAAATAGCAATGCTCGCATCCAAGGAATGGCTAAAGATCTCCACCTAGTCGGATTCCGTTTCAATTGGGCCCTCACTATTTTCTATATCTCATATATCGCCGTAGAAATTCCGTCGAACATCATCCTTAAAATAATTGGCGGAAGATATTACCTTCCGCTCTTGGTTGTTGGCTTCGGACTTGTTTCAATGTGTACAGCGTTTATTAAAAACTACCATGGCCTTCTCGCATGTCGATTTATCCTAGGATTGACAGAAGGAGGCATGATGCCTGGTATCTCCTACTACCTCTCCTGTTTCTACCGGCGTCATGAGCTGCTCCTTCGCATTGGCTTCTTCGTCACCGGCGCCTCTCTCGCTGGTGCATTCGGTGGGCTCCTCGCAGCAGGCCTAACGCAAATCCCAGAATGGGGAGTCAAAGGTAGTAGAATCCACGACTGGCGTAATATCTTCTTCTTCGAAGGGCTCTTTACTCTACTAGTTGCTGGGCTGGGAATTATGATACTTCCTTCTCGCCCTGACCAATGCAAATTTCTCGACCCGAGGGACAGATACATCGCCTTGGAACGCATCAACCGCGAGCATAAAGAGTCCGCCGATGAGAAGATTCGCCCGTATCACGTCCGCCGCGCGATTCTTAACATCAATAACCTCATTTGCGGTCTTGGATTCTTTATGATCAACGTCTCGGTACAATCTTTCTCCTTGTTCCTCCCCACGATCCTCAATGCTCTGGGATGGACTGCCCTCAAGACGCAATTTTATACCGTGCCGCCTTACACTTTGGCTTGTTTTTGGGCCATCTTCCTCTCCTATGTCAGCGACAAGATTCAGCGACGAGGTGTGATCGTCCTTGGTTCTACGATTCTGGCCATCTCGGGATATACTATGCTCGTGACTGTAAAGTCAAACACCGCTAAATACATCGCTGTCTACATGGCTGCCTCCGGCGCTTTCCCTCTAGGACCTGTCTTTCTGGCATGGGCGCTCAATAACGCCGCGGGACCCAGCGTGCGTGCTGTAACTGGTGGCTCTGTTGTTGCCTTAGGAGGAGGTGGAGCAATATTGGCAACATGGACATATCTGGAGAAAGATAAGCCAAACTATAAAAGAGGTCACTATATCAATATAGGTGCTAATTGTGTCGCGTTTCTGCTGGCATTGACTGGGATTCTTTACACACGGTGGGAGAACCGGAAACGAGAGAGGGGGGAGAGGGATCATCGTTTGGTGAATCTGAGTGAGGATGAAAAGAACAAGCTTGGGTATCGCCATCCGGAGTTCCGCTATTGCGAGTAAGATTATGGGGAGTCTAAACTGTCTCAAAAAACCGCTTACTGGTTTATTGCTTGGCTACAAAGGCTTTAGAACAGCCAAAGCTCTGTGCCCTAGAGGCTATCAAGGATACTCATGCTTGAGTTTGGTAGCCACATGAAATAGTGCTTCCCTTAATTGATTATTTGAGCTATGCGCCTCAAAGGAGGGATACTTAGGCAAGTGTTTTATGACACTACAGGTACATGGTATTGTGATCATGACAATTTTGAAAACTACACTTTAGCTGAATTGATGAATTTCTCACTATTTTACTTCTCTATAAACCCGGTGCTATGAATAGGGGACTGTACTAGAGTGATCCTTCTCCGTGAAGATGGTGAGAAAGGTGTCGTTGTTTTCGGGTTCGAACAATCGGCTGCGCTGTTTGAAACCCCGACACCAAGCCGTCTGTAGGTGCTTGGCTTCTCTGCGGGTGCAACAATTAAGAAATATACAGCATCTTCTAAGACTGGACCCTCGCAATCACACTGGCGCGGGCCATGATAGACAATTTCTTTTCCAATCCTAAGTGGCTTATCGTGACCGTACGCGGGTTGAAAAGGGGGCTTCCATTGACGATGGCAGATACTGATGGCGAGGAGCTTCAAAGAAGCTGCGTCGAACATTTGAGAGCGCCTGAGCTGGCACGATATCCACTTCCCCTGCCATCCATGTTCATCGTAAACAAATGCATGCTCATTATAACCATGAATAGATGTTATCGTCTTTACTTTACAATCAAAAGTGATACATTCGTCTGAGTGCTCGTACCTTACGAATTCGGCGTCGAAAGGGGAAGCAACATATTCCTGATCGACGAAGGGGTAAATAACTGGTCCTCCAACTGAGGCCCAGGACCATCCGGTAGCTAGATCATACACCATATCTATGGAAACCCTCTCTTGTAACTTCTGTTGCGTCCAACAAAGACCGGATAGATCATTGGTAAAAATGCCCGAGACATACTGGCTGCCAGTCAGTGTGGCGATTTTGGCGGCCAAGCCTTCAATTGCTGGTAGCATATCGGAAGACTTAGTGAGCTGTCGGCGGCTATACTGACTGACAAGTCGATACCACAACGCATATGCACCGTCGATAATAGAGTAAGAATTTGGTCCGCATGTGAATAGACATCTTTTGAAGTCTTCCCCTTCCGAACGCACGAAGGAGGAAGAGCCTTCGACAGACTGGTGAATATTATTAGAGCTTTCATGCGCTGCACACGTCAAGCATTCCCAGTACATCTCCGCTTTTCCATAGTGGAGAACTCTCGTTGAAAGCAGACGCTCCTGTAATGCCCATCCTCTCTTATTCAGAGCGGCGTTTTCAAATATATCGTTCCGAGATCTTTGACGCTTCCTCACCCACAGGCCGTCCATAGCGTTCGGACGTAATGGAGAAATTAAAGATAAGGATCTTGGAAAAAGGAAACCATCGTTGGCAGAGCTGGACTCCAGAGCAGAGATAGTTAGAACGGAGTTATTGTAGTAAGACCCCATTTTCGCACACTCCGTTTCCCAGTCATCTTTCGAATCCTGCACAATGCAGAGCGCATCGACCCAAATATACTGGATACCTAGCCAAGTTGCGACTTTGACTGCATCGCCGATTGTTCGAGGAAGAAGAGTGATTGGTATGCCTCGCTTGTGAGCCTCGATTGTCTCGGCGGTCGTTTCAAGCTTCTTCCCGACTCCCCAACAATATGAAAGAGTTGCAAACAGGGGGAGGGGCTCATCATAATTTCCTTCCCTAAGATAGACAAGATTACCACGTACTTGAAGTAGTCTTTTCGGACAAGAGGTGTAACTGGATGGAGCACAACGATAATGCGACGATCGGCATGTATCTAGCCAAGCTCTTGCAAGATCGATGCATTCAGCGTTTTCGGGTCGTGGACTGACTAATCGGTGGCTACTTTCAAATAATGCACTTGACATTCTAGAGATCTGAGTCTCTGGCTTGTCTATCTCATCTTTCTCAGCCATTGAATAGCGTAGAAATTCTAGTTTCCACCTGGGAGACCAGTATACTTTTTGACCAAGGATATCATTTGCATAGTTTCTGTAACTTCTCTCTGGTGATGTATGTCTCTGGCTTAGGATCATCCTAGAAGATCCTTCTACGAGCCACTGCACAGCGAGTTTGATATAGGTGATCCAATTTATTTGTCAGTTAATTGAGGCTTGGATTGCAATTTTTGATTTGCCTTGGCTCTGGCAGTCCCGCAACTTGATAATATCAAAAGCAATTTCCCCGGCCATCTTTAGATAGAGTCTATCCTTCTCAATCTGCACATTTCCATTAGATTCATTGTTGGCGGTTGAGGTCGTAATAAATAAGCCACAAAGCAAGCAACCGGCTGCCGCGCTTCTTTTCATGTCTTCAAATCTGTGGTGCGATAGTCCGCCAGATGTTGCGATAGAGGCACATGCCAAACAGAATCCTTGACTATCGGCGCGCAACAATAGTTTCTGGCGATGTTCTTCAAGATACTTTCCCCATTCGACTCGCTCATAATCTTCTAATTTTGAGGTGAATCTTGGAAGTGTCACGACATCCAGTCCGCTTCCCTTTGGCCCCCACCAAAACCGTATGCCCGTATCATCAACTGGACCGGTGGAGAAATTCAATATGTCCCGCCACGATTGCCAGAGACCATAAAAGTGGACAACAGTGTAACCGCCAAGTAGTGTAGATGCGAAGGCAAGGAGTACTAACATTGATGGCGACGTAGTGTGGTCAATATCACCAACCAGGTGAGACCAGAGAGTAGCTAACATGGTGCTTTCTTAAGAGTTGCAGAGGCACAAGCAAACGTCTGTCGAGTACCTGTTCATCACAACGACCACAAGCCTCAATTAAAGCTTACTGTTCAACGGAATATGGTTGCCACCGAATAAGGGAGAGAGCCAGACGCCAAGAACCATTTAGGTTCTCAGTCTAAGGCGCACCCGCAGGGCACTTCAGCGCAGCTCTCGGTGTATATAACAGGATTAGAGAACTTGGCAGGGACACTGACCACGTGATACCTTATCCATGTTAACCGAGTTGTAGACAATATCATACTCGAAGTGCACTTACATAGAGTCTGGGTTGAAAAATCCACCTCCAGTGTGCAATACACCCATTTATACATTAGAGCACTGAGGTGGGGAAATGCTTAAACGGCTGAAAAGTAGAAGCAATCTCAAAGGGAAATTGCCAAAAATTTACTGAAACATGCGATTTTCCAATATATGCTGGTTTTAGAACTTCGAGTTTACGGTTGTGTTTATTGTGCCACCTCCCTAATGTATGAAAGGGATAGATTGTTTACAAACGTATTGAAACTTCGAATTAACACGCTAATCTCAATCCGAAATATTCCTGATAATAGGCAGTTCAAGGGGATCTTGCCTCATTTAGCTAACACCAATGGTTATGTAAGCACCTAGTTTCGCTAAGTCCATTGGTATAAGGCATTTCTATCCTCATTAGAGATTAGCCTTTTCAGAAATCCTAATCATTCCACCTAACCACTCCTTCAAATATTGGTTGATGTCGGCAGGCCTTTCCCATAATGCCCAATGGCTAGCATCTACTTCTCCCCTCGTCAAACTGCGAAAATACTTCTCCATACCACGACTGAGAGATGGAGGGAGCGCGGTGTCCCGTGTTCCAGCAACAAACAAAACTGGCATTTCGAACTTCAACTTTCCTTCTTCTAATACCTTTAAAAATGCCTTGTCGTCCTCGAAATTTAGCGGCCCATTCCGATACCAATTTGTAGGGCCATGCATCCCATGGATTGCATATTGCTGGGCGTAGTAATCAAGTTCCTCTTTGGAGAGGAGTAAACTAGGACGCAGAATGGGCAAGTTCTCGAGATATACGCCATGGCTGACGTCGAAAGGTAGCTCGCCATTTGGTCCGCGGCCACCGTACAGCGCATTCAAGAATTCTCTGATTTTTTTCTCGCCCATAATCTCCTTTTCCAGGTCTGGACCACCGAATTGCAATTGGTATTTGAAGTTGGCCCTTTCTGTTGTCGGGATATATGTTGCAGCTGGGGGATGGAATGGTGTGCAGACTGAGAAGACTGCAGAGATGAGATTTGGGTGGTGCATGGCAGTGCGGTACACAATCGCTCCTCCCCAGTCATGGCCACCTAGAATAATTGAGGAAAGGCCGAGTTGTTTTGCCAGCTCGGCAATATCATCCGCAGCGCGCTTGTAAGTATAGTATTTCACATCCTCTGGAGCATCCGTCCCACCATATCCCATCATATCAATGGCGATAACTCGAAGTCCAAGTGAGGTAAGTAACGGAATTTGGTATCGCCATCCCAGTGAAAGATCCGGAAAGCCATGGACCAGGAAGATGGTGTTTAGAGTGGTCCCATTGGGCTCCGAAAGGAGATAAGAGTAATTGATTCCATTGAGAAGCGCTGTCTTGCGCTGGACTCTGGAATCAGACGGTGTAATCTTGTCGGGGCGTGGATCACTCATGCTGGCATGCAATATGAATGAAGAAAGCAAAACCGACTCGAGCGGGTGATGATCATGGTTTTATACCAGACTGTGAGCCCCTCCCCACTTTTAGCCTCGGCTTGATTGCGAAACTAATATGGAACTATGGTTGGCAAGCACGGATGCATCATCGGCAACAAAACATGAAGTGGCATCAAACACTAAGTAGTAAATATGCATAACAGCAATCGAAGGATTGAAGCGGCCTGACATCGTCTAGAACTGCACACTTGTGACGACTGTGGCCAAGACAAAGTCCCTTTTATAAGTCGCATAAAAATATCGTGAGGAAAAGCCTTCTGGTAAGATTATATTCTTGCGATGCTGGAGCGCACTACAAGGGTGCATTGTCCTAAAGACAGGGATCTTGAGAAGGTGCCTGAAGGATCTTCCGTAAAAGCATTCAACAGTTTCAACAGATCAATAAATGACTGTATCCTCCTCGGCCTCAACAACAACCTCACCATTATGCTCTTCGTGACCTTCTTTTGTAGCTTTTGGTTCTTCTGACTGGGGCAACGGGGCAGTAATATTAGTAGTATCAGTTTCAGGGTTAGAAGCAGACGGAGACTCGACTCGAGGCTCACCCACCGTCTCCTTGGATGCATCGTCTCTTTCTTGGGCTCTCTTAGCTGCTGATGATTCTGGCCAAAGGGTAGGGTGCTGCCTGTAGAATGCCTCTTGCTCGTCTCCGATTAGGGATTCAGCTTGGGCGACTTGAACCTTGATACGATCCTCTTGAGCAGGCAGTAATTTCCAGGGTTTATAATACTATAAAATCAGCGCCGGAATCTCTGAATAGAAAAAATTGTACATACTAGCTTCGGCTCTGATTTTGTGGACAAAAAATTTGCTCTAGCTAGGAGATTCGAGTGTCGTGTTCGCATCTACTAAGTAGTTAGTTGAATTCATAGGATTACTAGCAAGGGGACTGACAGATTCCTCGTCGTACTTAATTTGTTCCTCTATCCTTATAGCCTTCAACTTCGTGAGTCTCTCGGCTTTTCGAGCTTCATCTTCTATCTTCTGTTGCTTGACTTTCTCTGCTTGTCGTTTTTCGATCTCCAGGCGCCGTTTCTGCTGTCCATTGGGGGTGCTTTGACTTAGTGTGCTTAACAAACCGCCAAATAGTCGCTGACCTCGCTTCTTCTCCTCCTGGATACTACTCCTACGCCTGTCTGGAGCTCCATTGCTTCGTTCCTTTTCTGCAAGCCCTTGTCTAGACTTACGTCTTTGGGACTCGAGAGCTTGTGGAGACGCGCGGATTGTTGCTGGAGAGTCCGCAGATTCTTCTTGTGAAAGCTTGGTTCGCTTGGATGCAGTATCAGGAGATGAGGATTGTCGTCGTTTCGTAGACGGGGATATGGGAACGTCGGGCTCCGGGATAATGACAGCTGATGCTATAGGTCTGTCCCGAGATCAGATTCAATTCTAATACAATGACCGCATTACTTACTCCATCACCTCTGACATGTCTCCTTCTTCTCAGCGAATATAGCCGTTAAAGATAAAGTTGGAAATGCGATGGGAACGAGGCAGCTTACCCATGGCTTTTGGCAAGTCGAGAATTCCTTAAAACAGCTTAGTGCGGGTGCACGTCCGCAATTGGGAGCCTCGAGATTTATTTATGTGGCGGAGATTTTATGACCAAGAACTTCTCGATTGCGACAACTTCGTTCACGTCTCGCCCCCAAAAAACAATCCATATACTTACTTCGTACCAGCTCAAGTGCTGTTTCTTCTATCCATAAACTCAGTAATTAAGACATAACTTCACAATCATGTCTCGCCATCATCCGTAAGTGTTCCTATATGCTAGCTACACTGGAAATGTTACAAGCAGCAATATTCTAACAACTTACAGCGATTTGGTTATGTGCCGTAAGCAGTCAGGCATTGCCATCGGTCGTCTCTGCGACAAGTGCGACGGAAAATGCCCAGTCTGCGATTCATATGTTCGTCCCACAACCCTCGTCAGAATATGCGATGAATGCAGCTTCGGAAACTTCCAAAACAAGTGTGTGGTCTGCGGCGGAGAGGTATGCTTTTACTTACCAGACGTAAGGCTAGGCGCTGACTATATCTAGGGGATCTCAGATGCTTTCTACTGTTTCGAATGCACGCGGCTAGAGAAGGATCGAGATGGCTGCCCGAAGATTATAAATCTTGGTTCCTCAAGGACGGATCTCTTCTACCAGAAAAAGAATTTTAGAAATCACTAGCAGGACGCTGTATTTCTATAGATAAAGCTACGTGGCGACAATGACTCTGATATGACTGCATAGCGTAGGAGTTTGGAGAATCTGGAACGGGAATCGGGTACTATATTATGAATGACAAGGACAATGCCCTATGGGATATAAAAACTGACGAAAAGATGCTGCAGAACTAAGGGCCTTCTTCTCTCTAGATTTCTCAGACAAATGGCCAGCTTTCAATGCACACCAAGCTTAGTTCAGATTGTTGCAGCACTCTTCATCCGCGGCAGAATTCTTGTACCCTTCCTTCGTGCTTATTAAATCATGCGGCATTTGTGTACAACTTTCAGAGCGTCTCTCATGCTCATCAGCTGAGGGTTTATATCTTCGTGCCAAGATATATCCCTAGGCCCTCTCGTTACCAAGCATCTCCATACAACACTCTGTGTTCAGGAGCACGAGCATGGGCCAGATCCGTTTTCTGCAGCGTCTAATCTCGTGTCCTTCGATAGTTTTCTAGTGGCCGTGCTTGTCTTCTCTCAAGGGTCACCTCTAACATCAGCCCAAACAGAGTAAAACGACAAACATTTGCTGCTTAACAAACCCCCAACTCTTCAAAATAGCCAAAAGGAATCATATAGGTTCACACAGTCCCGCATAGTTAACTTGTGACCTAGAAAGACAAGTCCGTCTTGATTAAAAGGGTATTCCAACATGATACTACACAATAGTCAACCATACAACGTTTATCATCCAAAGATGAACCCGAAATTAAAATGAGGCAGAGAGGCTTTGCAGCCCAGGGACGTCTAATAAAGAGTCTACTTTTATATCTGGCAAAGTACATAAGTATATGTACACCTTGCCCAGGAATTTTGGAAAGGGGAACGTTGAGAGGCGAGTATTTAGGTGTGAAGTTTTCAGAGCTCGACAGCTTTGTGAGGCGCAGAACAGACATACGTTTAAATTATGCTTATTGGATGGCATCTTAAGTTCATATATTCATGTTTCGCTAAGAAATGTTCGAAATTGATCCCACGGAAGATTTAACCCAATAAAGCCACCTCTGCTTTCCTTCTCCCCCTTTCCTCTTCCCTTATACCATATCCCAAATGTCGAGCCCATCGACGGCACAGCAACAGCGACATGAATTCACCAAAGTTTGCATGCCACAAATTCTTCCTTTCATAATCTATACCCAACGCAAAGATATTCGTGCCAAAGAGTTCGCCACGGAAATGGCTGGGAGATAGAGTATCGTGAGAGTGAAAGGTTTTTGTCACTGTGTATGCGAGCAGATTTCGTCGACGATATTTGTACCCTCTAAAGCGATGGTGAAGGAAGAGATACTATCTCGATTGGTGGTAGGGTTACCAGCCTGGACTATTCTATAGTAGAGAGTCAAACGAGGAGGATGGGAGGCTCTAAGGTGATAGGGTTCCGCGATCTCTGTTTCAGAGTTTTCAAGTTCCTTGATCGATCCGTTCAGGATCCCTGAAGCATCAAAAACCGTGCAACACTCTCCGACGCACGTTTCCTCAATTGGCGCATCGCTGCCTATCACCTCAGCCTTTGCCGCAATTCCGTCCATACTTTTCATCGAATCATGGTATTTGCAAGATCACAAGCGTTCTAATGCTTCATATTCACCACATCCAATAGCCAATGCATGTAGCCCCTTGCGTGTACACGCTGAATGACTTGAAGACTTGCATTCCAATCAGTAACCTGTCCAAAACTTAATATCCGGCAACAAGCAGAGCCTTGAGGCCACATCTCACACTTTTACTTCTGCTGAAAATGATGGTATGCAAACGAAGAAATGGAAAGTAAACGGGCTGATTAGTATGTCTCTGGGAGGAGGATGTCGAAAAAATGTCACGACATCTTGTTTGTATGCATCCGGTGGGATTTAAAGTGCTTATTTGGTGGTGAAGTTATATCTGAAGAACATGGGCTTAATGGTTATGTTGTCAGCTGAGGGGGGTGTTGTCTAACTTTGGTATCGAAAGGGAAATTTTCATCTGCGTGATCACCCATCTCTTTAAAGACTTCGATTAGTAATTGAACTAGGTGAAAACTGAGTAAATAGCACCAATTATATACTCCCATGAATTATTATAAACGGCGCTATAAAAGCACGATCCTCGGGCTTACTTGTGGGGCGCAACTCATCGCTGGAACAGTATAGCATACTTGCCTCTCACAGATTTTGGAAAATACATACTGTCTGCGAGGGAGAGCGTGGCTGCAGCCAACGAACGTTGGAGACCGAACCGGGACTGCATTGGAAGTGGCTCCATGAGTCTCGACAACTACAGCACTAAAGAATTCATTTCCTGCTGGGGGACGATGATCACAAGGCCAAAGATCCACTTCCTCTGTAACGATCTGGTGATCTTGATCTATGCCACGCTGACGACCGTTTTGCATCCTGCCCAGAACATGTAAGACTTCTACCTGATATACTACTCTGTCCGTATCTAGAGCTTCCTCGAAATTGTCATTTGGTGCAATGATGTGGATTGATCGTCCGGGGAATGGGACCATGGTCCCGGGCCGGGCTTTTGGAATATGTAAGATGCAGTCCAATTGGCAGCCCCCTTCTTATAACTTTGCTTGTTTAAAAAGCGCAAACGTAAGTGCAACTACATTGGTTAAATGCTACGAGGAGGTTCTACAAATCACGTGGCTGGGCCTCGTGGCCAAGACTGTGGCGCAGCTAACTCTGCGCCTTAACCATCAAGCCCCTAGCATGGGAATATCTCATAATACTCGATCCTTCTTTCCTTCCCAGTTCTCTATTGTAGCCAATCAATTGAATCACATCCCTATTGCCCCTTCAGTGAGATCACCTCAATTGTAATCTTGACATTAAACTAAATAGTAGTCAAAAACACTTTGTTCAGCAAAAATCTATATTTTCCGTAACACGTGACTTTGCGGACCAAGCCCTCGGCGGCATGTCGGAGCGAGGCAGCACCTTGGGGCCTCTCTTTCGAGCTTGTGAGAAGGCAGAATCTCGTAATAAGTATTATATTTTATGCTTCGCCTAGCCATTAAGATGAGCCGGTGTTAGGCGTAGGCATAAAGCCCACAGATAGGCAAGGAACTGTAAGATAAAAACAAGTATTCCATTAACGCAACAACTAAATCTTGTCTTTTTCTTTCGCTCCCAGCTCCTTAATATACTCTTCGCCAGCCGAGATTATTACTAAGCGCAGGACAGTGGTGCTGGTGCGTCAAGAATTTAAATGCCACATAGATCTTTTCTTAGTAAGCTTTAGGAACTGCTTTTCAGCAGCACCGTAGAGTGGTAATTATTAGTCTGTCAACTTTTTAATATCTAAAGTTTCTTTTTTTAAGTGATGAATCCATAGATAGCGGATTGTTTCTTAAACTATTTTGCAAAGTAAGGAATACTAAGACGGCGAGGTTTTTGCTTTATTTTAAAGGGAACTTAAATCAGATTTCTGCAGCTATGGTGAACGGCTGAAGGACAACCACTCTCCGTATCCCTGCACATGCCGGATACGCGGGACTGCTAGATATATGTAAGACAATTTACACTATATATATATATATATAAAAGGTGGAACCAAAGCTTTAGTCGTATGTACCACAACGCAAATATTTATCAAATATTCTTTTAGTCTACTTTTGACAAATCTTCTAAACAATACTATTTTAGCAAGGCCAAAAATGCCTCCTTGAGCCACGTACGTGAGTCCTCTACAGCACGAAATGAGGCAAGTTCTTGTACAGTCACATTTGGCCCATCCGTTACCAACTCCTAGTCTTGAGCCCACATGCGCGATTGAGGCTTCTGCCTGCAGGTGAAAGTCTTGGGATGCGGAAGCATCAAAACTGGATGCTTTTGTTATACTCGTGTTAATGTGAATTGCTTGAGTTGCATCATGTGCCTCCAAAATGGCTAGTAGCTCAGTGGCTTCTGGTTGGAGGCGCTTTCGCGGGCCAAAGTAAGCCTAGGTTCTGCGCCTCGGCCCATGCACCCCCCAAGTGTGTGGTCTACGCCGTAAGGCCAAGAATTCGATAGATCTCCTGCAGGATAAGTACGAGTTAGACTAGTAGATAAACGAGATTCTATTGTACCTTTAGAAAGAGAGCCTGGAGGAATTGGAGGGGAAAATTTTTGCAAGGAAAAATAAGGTGGATTAAAAGCTAGATTCTGATTAATCCATTAGGTACACAGGAGTTTTGTCTGCCAAGGTGTTAAACTGCTAGTTTCAATGAGGCCCAAGGATCTTGTACCCTTCTCGTACTCGTTTCCTGCCTAAATGAGACGTAGAGGTCATTACGCGAGCTGACAATTATCGACTTATCTTCTCTCATCAAACCCTACTTTGGAAGTAGAGAGACAACTTCACATATGCTCCCTAGGCAGTGCTCTCTAGGCTCTATGGCTACCTATCAAAGTTCATAAACTCAAGAGACAGGTTTATTGTCTAGCACTCCAGTATTTCTACAATGTCTTCCTACAGTTCAACAAGCACCTACATCCTGCATTTTATGCCAATGCACTGTGTCATAATGCCACACAGCTCAGCAACTGTTATGCCAAGTATGTCGCTACAAGACTATCACCGGACTTGTCAGCGGTACAATAACCCTGTTCCGGTCCAAGAGTCATTATACTCCTCAATTCATGACATGCATTATACTGTGCCTCAATCATATGCGTTGCTTATCCACTGGAGACTGCAGTTGCTCGTATACGAAACCCATAAGTTGACTCTCTAGGCTTCAATTTTTTAGAGTAAAAGTATCTCCAACGCGATCCTCCAAAGCTGTTTTCTACTTCTTTAGAGAGTCATCGTCCCCAAGCCACCCAGTAGAACATTATGCACTCCGCTGTGCTTTCGTTAGCTTCAGCAGCTGTAATTCTACTCTTAGGAGCTCCTACTCTAGCTCAACTACCCAAGCCAGTCCTGTTCTCCGATGGCTTGTCGCCGCATGTTGAGCAGAGTTTCTGGGACAACTTGGTGCCTGTTGAGTTCGTACTAACTCTTAACTATAAGACGAAGCGTGCGTGCACTAACTTACGAACAGAAGTACCTGGATCTGGTGGACTGGTAACGACATACCTCAACGATGCAAGGAGGAAGCTGAATATCTTGGCCTCAACCCCGTTGATTTCGACATTTACTCGTAAATAATCCTACATTCATCAGCAGGAGACTTACGGGTGATATTTCAATTCCATCCCCTCGAGTCGCATGCTTATCCTATTCAAACCCTTGCTGACTAAATAAAGAATCAAATATGTTGATTGCGACACGAGTTGGTTTATATGTCGACACAAAAATGCAGTACTGACGTAAGTTAGTGACTCAACCGTTACTTGGTCATTGCTAAGCTGAGCCACCCATCTAGTCGACCTGTAATGACAAATCTCTTTGGCCGCATACCGGTCCATGAACGCCAATGGATTCAGTAGGCTATTAAACTTTGGCTTCTTTAAAAAAAAAGTTAACTCCATTAACAGACACATCATGGCGGCCCCCGCAACTGATGGAAATTGGGCTTACATTAGATCCGCTGTTGCGGTCTTTGTCGGCAATGTTGGGGTCCCCTCCGTCTTTCAGCACGAAATCGGCCATGCGATGGATGCGTACAATAACGCCGTAGGATCCAGCCCTACTACTACATGGGACACCGCTATCAGAAATGACACCTGCGTACCTGACGACTATGCCAATACAAGTATATAAAATACTCCAAATTTATAATGTCTTGCTTATCTCAAATAGGCAAGGCAGAAGATTATGCTCAAAACAGCGTTCTTCAACTATACGAGATCGTCACCCCGTAATGATTCCTGAGAGCAACAAGGCTCTTATTCCGGATTGGTTCATGATAAGCATCTTGAGAGCCTATAAAGAAAGAGACTGTTTAACATGAATCAGATCGTATTTTAAATCCTCTGAAACCCCCCTCTCTTGAGATGTCATTGTTAACGTCTCGACCTCACAGAGGAGGACTTGACAAGATAGGTATGAAAAATCCTGTTCCGGATTGATTTGTAATGTGAAATCCTTCCCAGAACAAGGGAAAGTCTTCTGCGGACAACGACATAGAAAAGAAATCTGGATTATACCTGAATCTTCTAAAACCTTTCTAGATTACAGGGTCGTCGCTGACACTAGGATACACAGGATCATGGAGGTGTCTCCAATGGCAATACAGGGCGGTAAGAGCATTTCAACGGCCTGCGACGATACCAGGCGGCAAATGTGAGCGAAGAGTAAGTTAATATTCAAACTGAAACTATTCCAACCACTCTCCAGATCCCATCAACCAAAACTACTAACTCCCGACCTTCCAGTGGGCCAATTCGCCTATAGTCCCCAAGGCCGGGACTACGTTACTCAAAACCGTGGCTTCCGGGCCTGAAACACTTGAAGCAGCCGAATTTGCAGCAGGCTCGAGTGTCCCTACGTTTGGACTCCCACCCGCAGATGAGACCGAGCCGCGTGTGGATAGGTTCAAGAATCCCGTCTTCAACAAAGCTGCAGAGTTGGAAGCTATTGAGCTGGAAGAGAGTTGGGACAGAAAGGCGAGGATCAAGAGAATGCATATGGCGAGAGCCGCATAGAGGTCTATCAGGTAGGACAGTATTATACTGAAAAGATGAAAAACTAAAATTCTAAGAGTACCCATTCAACATAGAGTGCTCTTCTTGTTGGCAAAATTATACAGTAGAATATATAATATTTATTATTCATAGCTGCTTGAGACTATGGTTCTGTATGTATAGCTTGTTTATAGTCGAGAATACGTACATAGGAGAGCCAATTTTATTTCCGCACTTTGCCCTTAACCGAACCTAGACAGTAATTTCGCGTCGCAGTATTCTTTACCGAAAAAGCAGAGTAGCATAAGGAGTGATTGGCGAAGACAAACGATCAAAATGCCAATGATTTCCGTGTTACACGTATCCACAAGATGAGTTACTGGCAGCTTTCCATATCTCTTAAAGTACGACTGCAGTCCCTAGGCTACCCATATCATTTCCAGTTCTAGCTTCGACACAGGCCGTAGCAACACCTCCATCTATAGCCAATGAATGTTGGAGTCGGTTTTTTTCTCACACATGCCTCTGTTACTATATTCGAGTATATTATGCTTGCTCGCCACACCCTGCTTCTTCTGGATATTATTTCGAATCCCATCAAATTTTGGCTTGCTATTAAAAGTGCAGAAATATTAGGTAGTCGTCAAAGCATTGCGGCGCCGATTAATTTTTTTTAGCTTCCCTATCGAGATCCGGAATACAAGGTGTGAGGAGCTCCTCGTTATCGCTGTGCCCATTAACATAGACATGGCTCCGGACCGCTTGCGTAGCATATGCGGATTACCACCAAACACTAACAGTTAGCTTAAATCTAGAAAACCAAGCCTCAGCCCAACAATTCTGTTTAGCAGGATATCCAATAATACCTGGAGCCAACCTCCGTGCCATATCTACGGCCATTGCTGTTGACAGGCTATCGAGATGCTATATTCCTGGTGTTATGAAACTTGATAGGTCAATAAAGGATTTTCTTAGATGACTCTAGAGGTTCGATAGCAGAGAGTCGATCGCAGGATGTATATTCTTCACTTTAGAGAGGTAAGAGACTGCTAGGATATCATGCTGTATTGACTTTAAAACGCGAGACAGTTAAGATCCTCGTGTTCAAAGGCTGATAGCTTAGCTAAATAAAGGAATCTTGTTTTATGTTTGCTGCTATACTTTCAATTTAGCGACCTTACTGAACATTCAACCTAGCGTATGAAAGCTAAGGTTAACAAATGATGTTTGATAACGGAGCCACCCTATGTTTGTTGTTTTGTTTTATAGGGCCTATGGAGAAGTTGTTTTGGTAATTTATACACAAGAGAATTGATATAGCTTTGAAGATGTCTTATTCAGATATATTAATACTGCAAATTGCTTGATCTTTATGTCTGTGTCTTAATAAAGTTTCTAACTGAGCTTCACCACCATGGAATAGGGGGTTAACCGAGTCTTGGCATTCCCTCACGTCCACCAAGGCAATGAGCGTCATCCCTTCCTTTAGCTAACTGTACAAAGTGGTATTCACACTCCATAGTCCTCAGTGCCTAGCTTGTCTCAGATTTTCAACAACGATATCAGAGACAGCATACACGTCATCTCCTTCCGTCGCCTAGGCATACTTAGAGGAATGAACCAACTCCGACAGTTCTCGACGAGATAGTCTCTGCAAAAGGCTTGAATCCCAGATCTGCAATAGGAATCGAACTATGCGCTGCATTTTTATGGACAGCGTGAAACGTGCTACATCCACATTCTAGCCGCCTAGAAGTTGGTAGAGATCTGACTTTAAGATTGCTAAGAAGAGTGCCTTTTTTGCGAATGACTAACAAAATCACACTTTAGAAATCATCTCGCATGATAGGAAGTACCTAGGGCCATTTGACACCTAGCAAAATGTATAGTAGTAACCAGAGATGATTGGAAGATCAGTAGTTGTCGTTGTAGAGTAGGTGATGTGGTCAATGGTTCTTGGAAAGCAACTGAGAGCGATCAAGGGGCAGATAGATACAGCTGCGTGACAACAAAGTTCTAGGCCGATAAGGCCCTAGTATATTGAATTATGGCTAGCTTTTTGTGATGGGATTTGAGAGATCTGGAGGTCTTTCTTTTAATTATATAATATGCAGTACATCCTAAGAGTGGGATAGGTATTTGGCAAGGACCAGCATTGACCTCCTTGCAATAAGACCTTTAAACTGTCAAGTTTCCCGTATAGAAGCGCCATCGAGGTGTCTTCGGGGGCCAATCTAAAGTTGTGATTGGATTGCTACCCGAGGCACTGTAAGCCCCGACGGCGCAGGCAGCATTTCTCTGTCGAGTCATTAGATCTCATTTTAATGTCTGGCCTAGGTGACGATATGGATTATGTCCACCATCCACTTACTGGTGATGTGCACGCTTCCCGGCTATTAGAGCTCGAACCTCCTTCGGCTTCTGACTCTGAGATAAGTGTAGATTGCGGTAAGCTAATCTGGACGACGAAATGGAATATATAGCACTTTCCTATGCTTGGGGGGACCCGAGTACAATTGCGTTGGTCTTTGTTGATTCACGGCCGTGGCACGATACCAAAACCTACGAGGCTGCATTGCGTCGTCTCTGAGATCTTGGCGAGGCCACAATTTGGGTTGACGTGATCTGCATCAACCAGAAAGATGAGAATGAGAAGGCTAAGCAGATTTTGTTCATGCGAGATATCTACCACCATGCGGAGGAAATGCTGATTTGGCTTGCGGAACCTGACGCCGATGATGCAGCAGTAAAGCTGGCGATAGAGCTGCTGAACAAGCTCCATGGGGAGCCCAGAATAAAAGCCTGGGTGCGTGAATGTACAAAGGAGCATATGACAGAAGGTTTGCTCCGACCCAAGTCATTGATGCTTGGAAGCAGGGCGATAACTTTGAGTCTTGGAATTCTCTTCTGAATGTCTTTAATTATCCCTGGTTTCGAAGACTATGGGTTGTTCAAGAATATATGGTAGCATGAAAAAGTCGATGCGTATTTCGGCACCATACCATCCCGATGGAAGAGATCGCCAATATTGCATATGTGATAGCCTTTTCCTTAGGCAGAAGTAGTCTGCTCTAGACCACAAAATTCGCGCATTCTGAATTCTTGAGAAAGTTGAGTGGTGTATGTGATTAGGCTTTTGATAAGTATAAGGTGAACGTCTACTACGATCGCTCAATGAAGAAACAATGCTACTCAACTTTAAATGCTCAGATCCTTGGGACCGAGTTTTTGCATCACTAGGTAGGTTATGCTAAGCCAGAAGCACTTCATTATGAATCATGATTTTCATTTGTCTACAAAGTCTCGAAACTTTTGATATTGACTTCGAATCACCACAATTTCTTGGCGCAAGAAACGTTATTGGCATAAAATCCGACTATTCTCAAGCAACTAGTGAGCTCTACACCTTTGTTAGTCGGAAGTTATTGCAGAACATGTATGTCCTTGATGTCTTATCGTCTGCTGGCACCAGCGGACAAAGCCAGGATACAAAACTACCCTCATAGGCAGTCGGCTAGCGTAGGGACACTTGGCGCTTACACTCAATCCTGTATAAGGCGTCTTACAGCTTGACACGCAGAATTCGATTCGGGCAGTTTACAGACACTTTGGAGTTTTGGGAGTGGGGTGGATAATATTTCCAGAAACAGAGGCTCTCTAAGGATGTCCTAATTTAATGAACTGGCTGACTACTTAGATTTAGTCGTACAAAAAGAAAGACTAGTAAGTAATGATCGATCTCAATAGCCAAATCCGAATTGTGTAGCCTTCCAAATAATCAGGGCGAATCTAGATTTTTTCGAACAGCTCGGATGCCAACGGCATTTTGATACCTACCCTGGCGACTGTGACCCTCGCATGCCTGGCTGAGAGCTGCTACGCTTGATATCAGCTTTGGGCCAAGAGGCACCCGCCAACTCAGTGCATAACGGTTGCATGAATTCCTAAAAAAAAAACCGCGTCTTCTTAGTAACACGTCATCAACTGACTTCTCGCCGTCATTAGAGATGGAGGGCTACAAGTACTTTAACGACTATGCGATTAATTGGATTAAACGAAAAGCAGAGGCAACATTCTTTCTCTGCAAAACAGGTTATATGGGTGTCAGCATTACTCAGATAGGGGAAGGAGATATCATAGTGGTTCTACTTGAAGCCAATGTCCCATTCATAGTTAGGAAACGAGACGACTACTACGCATTAGCGGGAGAGCGTTTCGTCTGAGAATTGATAGACAGCGAAATCTTAAAGGACAAAACCGAGGACGAGGTTCAGGATATGATCGAAACTATCGATTCCGATGATCCTATTCTACTTGAGAACATACTCAAGAAAATAAGAATATCGAATATAAATGCCGTCGCAATCAATGGCAAAGGTAGCAGGACCAAAGATTTTCAACATGTTAGGGGGAAACAGAAGTTTGGCAATACCCACGACGTAAAATCAGATGATAGAGAGTTGAAGACAATAATAGAAAAATAAAATAGAGAATGATATACCGCATATAGAATGAAGTGAAGAATCAGTGAAAAAGGATGATCCACAGTCTGCCTTTACATGAGTTATTGAGCAGAACATGATCTGTGCCTGAGGCATTCATCAGCCTTCCCTCTCCACACCCCACCAACCTCGACCTAATGCATCACGGTCAACCTTATCTCACAACAACCACCGCAAAAATGCCTGTACGTTGTCTCCCATACCCTTTAATCTCCCTACCATCTAAATAATAACAGGCATATAACTCTATCTTCAACACCGACACTTCACCGCAGCTAATCGGTACCTTCCCTCTCCTTCCACTACGCACCAAAACCCGCGGCCCAGCCTACACGCTACCCCTCCTCCCTTCCTTACCACCCTCACAATCGCCAGAACCCGACGATGACAGCTATGATGCGCTGGATGAAGTGTTGAGCTTATTCAGGGCGAATACTTTTTTCAGAAATTTCGAGATCCAAGGGCCGGCAGATAGGCTGCTTGTTTATGGGATTTTGTGGGTTAGTGAGTGCTTGGGGAAGATCAGGAATAACATGAGCGGGCGGTATGTGGAGCTTTGTTCTGCGAAATGTCTAGCCGAGAGAAGATGAATTTCAAAGGGGCCACGTTTGGAGCCACAATACCTCTGATTTTGCCCTCTCTACTCTGCCTCATGCCTTTGCTCTATAGCTCAAGAAGCCTTACTAACAATCTGCCAGAGAGGCACAGAAAGAAGTCTCAAACATAGCACTAGACACCAACTTTGCCATCCCGGGTGATCCAGGATTCCCTCTCAATCAGGTTCGTCATGCGCCGCATCCTTTTAGAATCTTTCTCGTCCATCACGGCCTGTCCTCCTCTCAAACCGGAAAGCGCGAGCTGACATCCGTGAAAACAGATTTTCACACCACCTTCTACACGCCAAGAAGCAGAAGTCCTCCGCCAATACCTGATGCAAGTCCGACAAGAGCTTGCTACCCGATTACTAGCACGTATATACGAAGATGGCACGGATAAGCCAAGTAAATGGTGGTTGAGCTTTGCGAAGCGAAAGTTCATGGGAAAGAGTCTTTAGATGAGCTCTAAATGGGTTGACTAAAGCCATACCGGGTCAAGAGGATTGGAGCTGTGCAGATGAGTGAACTAAGGGCTAGGCTGCTATTGGAAAAGCTTAATGATCTTGAAACCGCGAGGCATAGATGTATTAACCTTGAGCGTGGTTAAAAACTAAAATGAAACATGAAAAGAGGTATAGACGTCACGTCATGCAAAGGTTCCATATACATGATCGTTTTGTGACCTCTTCTAGATACAATCACTATCGACTAAACGCTAGACAGCCTTGCTTCCAAAGTAATTTAAGCTGTCACACCTCCGTCATCACCATCTCTCCTACATCGTTCTTCTTTAACGCACTCTGTTTCTCCAGGTCATCATCTCGTTTCCGTTTTCCCCATTTTCCTCTCGCTTCCACCCGTCCCTCTGCAGGCAGAACCCTCGTCGCCGTGAAGACATATCCCTCTGCCCCGCCTTTGCACGTCATGAGAGGGTGCGTTCTGCCGGGGAGAACTTGCCATTTATTGACGCGCGTTGTATGTACGGTGACATTGAGGAGAAGAGTAGGGTTAAGTGGGAAGTCTTCTGTGCCGGGCCAGTGATCTTGGGGTTTGTCTAGGGAGTCCGAAGGGGTCAATTCTGATTCTGGGTTGGTAGATATAGAAGCGCTTGAATTTAAGGGTTGGCTCTGCGGTGATGATGCATCTGTGGGAGGTGCTGAACTTGCAGATTTAGTGAAGAGTTTTTCGGGAGGAGATTGGATGAATGCTGTCCGTCTGCTCGTAGAATACATATCTGCTAAGTGGGACAATGGCTCAATCGTCGGGCTATAGACGACCACCTGTGCGCCTCCTCTCAATAACGGTACCAAGTTTTTCATGATGCTCACTGGATCCATGGCGCTTGCTACGACCAGCCCATCGAAGCCGCCTGCTCTGGTGTTATCGATAATCGAGCGAGCACGATTGTAGCGTCGTTGTTTGCGGTAGTAAGTACCACGTTTGCCAGGCTTGAGGTCAGCGAGCTCGGATGCAGGGAGAACTTGGGGTGGAGAGGAGTAAGTGCTATCTGAGGAGGGGGAGATGAGTTGTAGCCAAGAGAGCGGGTGGAGGTGAGACGCAAGTGGGTGTGTGTAAGAGGATGGGTGAGCGGGCGAGTTGGGGTGGTAGTTGAAGTAAGTAAGTAGGGAGAGATTTGGTTGTGCATTCGTGTGGACCAGTGTTAATGTATTAGATGTTGCGAGGGGCCTATCATAAATGTCTTCGGTTTTATCCTCTTCATCTACTTCTCCAATTTCTTGAAGTCTATTTTCTTTTTCTTCTCCGCTGGACTGCTTCTTGGGAAGTGCTGTTAGAGTGTATTCTCGATGTAGAGTCCCCATTCGTTCGGCCATGGCTGCGACTATCAAACCCCCGGTTTCGTCAACCACGAGCCAGCGTCCGCTAGGAGTTCCTGGGGTGGGATCTTCTGCAAAATGTATGTTGGACCAACTTCCGATCAAACTTAACGTTTCCTCTCGAATCTCCAGAACCTTAGATGCCTCTTTTTCATCAATCAGCCACTGGGTAAGGTTTGCGACATCCAAAGGAAGAACCGTAAATCTCTTTAGATATTTCTTCGTCTTCAGAAGCTTGTACTTGGCTAGCGAGAAAGAGGTCTTTTCGTCCAGTCCGGTATGTGACAACATTAACTTAGCGATCAAATCCTTTCCTGCACCTGTACCCTCCCGTTTCAGTTCCTCTATTTCCTCCATGGTCAAAGTCTGCCTTGCAGAGTCATCGATAGTCTCTCGATTCGACCGCATAATGACCTCGCCATTCTCGCCGACCAACTGAAATTCTACCCCATCTCCTGCCGCCAAAACATCCGAGGAGCCATTGGCTGCTGAAGTTGCAGCGGTTTCTTCTGCTATAACATCGGCATGCAACTCTGATGCGGGAACGATCCGTAGATCTGAATCTTTTACTCCGGGTTTTCGATCGAGTAGTTCGTAGGTAAGATTATGTGGTCGGAAGAGGATCGAATTTGCAGCAAAAGTACCATGTTTGCCTACTGATATTATGCTATTCTATTTAGCACTATGTTGAGAAATGGGAAGAACATAAGGATGTGAAGGTGCTCACTATGCTGCTGCAAACTCACTTATTGGGAATGACTTGAATGACTCGAGATCGTTCGGACTGCAATCGCAAGACAACCCAAGAATTGGGTGTTACGACCGAATTCATGTTGTGGCCCTCCACAAACTGCATGCAACGAAGAAAGAATTGCTCTAAGAGCGCGGCTATGGTATCATTTTGCGAAGTTTGATCACAGACAAGGCTGCGGGATAAGAAAATATATTTTGATCCCCACAATCAGTCCATCTACCACATTGGTGCTCAAGGTCTTCAGCCTTGTGCCAAGACTGTCGTATCGATGATATCTTGGCACCGAATGCGAGCGGCAACTTTTGAAGGGCCACGCAATCTCGACCAGGTATACGTAAACAAGAAAGGCGAATCTATATAATTAGGTAGGTTGTATGCGGAATCCTGCGGGTAGAATCCAATGATCGAGCGAGGAGGAAGACATTTCTTCTATGTAAGCGTGTCTACTGGCGCCTTTAGAAGCCATGGCGTAGTAACCCCTGGGTGCCTGAAGTCATCACGTCGTTAAGGGGAGGTGTGGCTGGTGCTATCGATATCTTGGTTTACAATTCCAATTCGTGTTTGCTCACTACCAACACTCTCCTCATTCTCCTCTCAAGTCAAGTGAATTTTCTTCTTGTCTGTTTTCTCTTAGTAAACTTTCAAACAGCACGCCATTTTTGCCGGCGGTCAAGTGCGGTCACCTTAAAGGCCAACGGAAATGACTTCATAGCTATTTCCAGGGACTCTGTTCTATCGTTGAGATACCTATCTCCGCAGATCGGGACCACGAACAAGCGAGACATTGTGCGATCCGCGGAAGAACATTGAGATTTACATCCTGAGCTTCGAATTGGAGATCCCACAATTTTACAAGTATGGTGACTAGGAAACCAATCCCAGGCCATAACGGCAAGCTTGCAGCCGGACCAGCCTCGCCACCGTACCCTGTTACACCTGTTGATGTCGAGCAGCCTTCAAGCTTTAGAGTACAAGATGCACAGTCTGCCATGCGACAATCACTCGAAGTAGATGCGGAGGATGCGAATGCGTGGAGCGACAAGGACCGGACTGCACCCAAACAGAACCAACATTCTGGATCAACCGAAGTTCCACTGGCATTACGAGTAGGACCACCAGGTGGTGTGAAGCATAAGCCATCACAAGAAGTTGTCAAGCCTGCCTCATCTACAAATCCATTTTTAAAAAGGCAGAATACAGGAGTGCCGGATGGGCAGGACAGTAGTGCTTCTGCTTGGGGAGACTCGGGAGAGATTCTCGCTCCGCCGTCTCATCCGGCACCACCACCTCCTGTCACTATCACCGAAGGTAATTCAAGGTCTACAATTGCATGCCAGAAACTAACTCCCATAGCTTCTCCAACCCTCAATCATCAATTCTCGAACCTTTCTGTTTCCGACACAAGCTCAAATCCATGGCAACCCGTTCTCGAGGAACACGCTGGCCCCAGCAAACCCTCCTCCATGCCTTCGATGAGCAGAGAAGATTCTGGAAATGAGGCATGGTCAAAAACAGCTGCAAACAAACCCGAACTTCTAAATACCGAACAGCCAGTTTTGATTAATGCTGATGAGCCAGAATCTCCTGCATGGGACGAGGACTCGATCCCATCACCCACTATTCAGGAAATGCCCGCCACTCCAGTCAAAATTCGTGCCAATGAGCAAATATTAGAGGATCAACAAGTTTGGGGCGAGAGTCAAGGACAAGGACAGTCTTCGAAGCCAGAAACAAAGTCGTTTATAGCCCATGAGGAACCTGCCCCGCAAGGTGAAGGCTGGAATATTGTTGACAGAGAACCTATTGTTCCAACTGGGCCACAGGAGACAGGGGTCGTTACGCCGAGCGGTACAGTTCTGCAAAATCATACGAGCGAGGAACAGGCCCCTCCGCTACCACCGAGAGCATCAAATGAATTTCCACCACCACAACCACCGCGTCCTGTTATAGATACAAGCGATGTAGGCCCACGCTCTGTTCCCGGGCCTTCCAGCGCCGTTGTACAAAACCAAAAAAAAGAGACTTATGAAATCAAGAAAATTACATGGCATGACTTTAGGGCTGCACAGAATCCTCGAGTCTCACCCATTTTGGTGCAGAACGCGAACGGCCCTTGCCCACTTCTGGCTCTTGTCAACGCTTTGACTTTGTCAACGCCACCAAATGTAGAAACGGCATTGGTGGAAACGCTTCGCTCACGTGAGCAAGTCAGTCTTGGATTGCTCCTGGATGCAGTCTTTGATGAGCTTATGTCTGGACGAAGGGGAAATGTAGCACAAGGTCTTCCAGACGTCTCCGACCTCTATGGATTTTTGATCACTTTACATACGGGAATGAATGTCAACCCTCGATTTTTCCCACCTGGCTCCACCAAAGCTGCAGGCGACCCACTCTCTACTCGTGAAGATGAGTTGTCTCCTGGTACATTTGAGGGAACTAGAGAAATGAAGTTATACGGTACATTTTCTGTTCCTCTGATCCATGGGTGGTTACCCGAGAAAGGTTCGCAAGCGTATTGGGCATTGAAGAGGACAGCACAGAGTTATGAAGACGCACAAAATATATTCTTTCATGAGGAAGTACTCGAAGAGAAGCTACGCACAGAAGGATTAAGTTTTGAGGAACAAGCTGTACTAGAAGATATCGGTACAATCAAAGCGTTCTTCAACAGTGCTGCAACACAACTCACGACCTATGGCCTAGAAGTTATCACGACATCTACCGCACCTGGCTCTATTGCTATACTATTTCGCAACGATCACTTTTCCACTTTATACCGCCATCCGGAAACACGTCAGTTGCTACAGCTAGTCACAGACATGGGCTATGCAGGCCACGAAGAAGTTGTCTGGGAATCGCTCATTGATGTGAACGGCGAAAACGCCGAATTCTTCTCCGGCGATTTCCGTCTAGTAGGAGGGGCTCCCGCTTCGCCTACGTCGCGACAGACCACACAAACGAATCGCGGATGGACAAGCATTCCTATTCGCAACCAGAATCGACAGAATGTTAGCTCCTCAAACAATGAGCCACCGCCAACCCCCCACTCACCTAACATTGAACAAGAAGACCACGATCTAGCCCTTGCACTTCAACTTCAGGAAGAGGAAGAAGAGCGACATAGGAATGAGCTGGCTCGTCGCCGCAGAGAGACAGAGCTCAGTCAACAGTATATCGAGCAGCAAGGCCGCGGCAGTAATATTCCAGTCACGCGAGGAGGTGCTAGCAATCGAGGACAAGGAAGAGGCCGTGGCCGCGAAGCACCAGATCCCCGTCCAGCTATCCCGCCACGCCGCAATAACCCACCGCCTACGAATCGCCCATCAGATCCGGATGCAGGTGTTGATGCACCTCCGCCATCATACGAGCAAGCCGCGACACAAGAGCCATACGAGCCTCCAACCAACCATCCAGCACATCCAAACTCAAGTCCTAGTGTAGGAAGGAGAAGCAGTGGTTTCAGTGGGAGTGTGCTTCATGGCAGACGACCAACACTTGTAGATCAGATTGATCCTAGGCGCCGACAAGGACATCCGAACATAAGTATACAGCCAGTGAGTCCTACAAGTCCCCAGGGTGGGCCTAGTGGGCAAGAATCTAGGAAGGATTGCGTGATTATGTGAGATTGTATTTATAGAGAAACGAGGAGAAATGCAGCAAATGGGAATGAACGGAATGGAGTTTAAAGATACAGGCGTTCAAGGGTCATGCTGAGTTGGTATAGCGATTGGTATATAGTGTCTATAGCAAAAGGATTGCAAAACGGATATTATTCTTCACAATCAGCGAGTTTACTTATTCTTCCTTATTGTAATCCCTCCATATTCCTCGCTATACTATATCAGACACCCACGTACATCCCACAGGATTCCTTGCCGAGAATAAGTTGCCAAGAGACGTATAATTATCACGGCTTAAGAAGAATCTATTTAATAGAATAGAATACGGAGCACATAGTTTCGCATTTCTATCTTCATGCCCCGACTTATATCTCTGAAAGTAAAACAAATCCTATGAAGTTATGATGAAGCCATCCTGTTTGCCAGTAATACGTATTCAACCATTCAACAGCAGAAAGCATACCAGATTCAGTACATCATGGTCAACCTGCTGTGCTAACGTTGCGCGCAGCGCGCGGCTGATTGCGTAGAATCCGACATCTCGATGATGGTGGGATATAAGAATCGGGTCTTGGTTCGGCGATTATTAAATTAGAGGGCAGCGCCAGCGCCAGCAGAGAATGGTGTTTGTCACAACAAGTCTGTCGTTACGCGATGGCGCCATTCATGCAAAGATATCTGCTTCCAACATATTTTCAGTGTCACGCTTGAGTTACCTAGTTGGGGTTATATGGGTGAAACATCACAGGTGTACCCCCCCAAAAAAATAAAGAATGGTAAGCTTATATAAATGGATGTGAAGAAACACATGAAATAATGAATTAAATATTCCAACTGGGAATCATTACAAGACCGCCCACGCAAACAAGGTATCATATCTAAACAAACCGAACCTCCTTAAACAACCCAGCCCTAACCTGGACCAAAGCCGCCAGCTCCAACAAAAACTCCTGCAGCACAATAACGTTGGTCAAGACATGGCTGACGCTCACTAATTTCCGCTCTTCCGCAACATCTTCAACCCCAGTTTCGCTTCCCGCTTTAGTCTGTGTCTCTGGCGTGTCGGCATCGAGCTTTGGAAAGGGAACTGGCTGCACTTCATGCTTTAGTGCAGGGATTCCCACTTTGCGTGCAAGAATGCTCTGGTCCACCGCGGCAAATGCAGCGGCCTGGCTGACCGGTACGCCTCGAGTTCTGCTCTCTTCTGTGCCATCCATATAATGTGCAGAGATGGCTCTAGAGCTACCTCTAGACGGTGACTCCGTGCCCATCGGAAATTGAGGGGGCGGTAAATTGTTTCGCGACATTGTTGGGGTATCGTATCCGTAACCACCGCTGATACCACCACTGCTTCTCCTCTGCCCATCGTGGCTTGAACGGCCTCGTGGAGACCTAGATCGTGATGGTGTCGCTAATTCCGGGAATATACGTTGAGCCAAAGCGTCAAATGCGTTCAGTGGAGGCGATGCAGAACGGTTCGATTCAAGGCTGGTTCGTTGCTGGACTTGCCGAATTGGCGTAGGAGCTGTAGTAGCAGAAGAAGCTGCCTGGAAGGCATCACGTCGTTGTTGAAGGATTTCTTCAAATCGAGGAATCTCTTCACGATATGACCTTACTTGGGAACAAAGTAGGTTCAGCTTTTGAAGGAAAGGAGACAACTGCGATTCCGACCACTTCGGTGTTCGTCTGGCTTTCTTTAGTTCCCGAAGCTGTGCTTTCTCCTCGGCCTCCATTGGATCAACAAATCCTGGAATAAAGGGCGCAGGAGTTTCCAAGTCATCATCCTCATAGACATATTTCGAAGGATCGGGCAGCAGCCACCCGTCAATCCGCATGTAACCGCAGGTTGCCAAATCGATAATTGTTCCGGTAAGAGAAAGGTTGACCTCGATAGAATTGATGAAGAACGTTTCTAAGATGCCAAGTAGAGTCTTAAACATCGGGTCTTCTACTCGCAGCGTGTGAGACTGAATCTCCCGCGGAGCGCCAGGAGTTGTTGCATGTAAATTAGTGAGCTTACTGGTTCCGCCAGGCAGCCTGGGTGCTACAAGTGTTATTGAGCACGGATGGCTTTCCAAAATGCCCATGCAATCTTTAATATGGTTATCATATAGTTCATCAAAATCATAATCACCTCCTATGTCTCCAGCTAAAGAGAGAATGAATTCCATCTCACTTTCGTGGGCGCCTATCGTTCGTTGTGGTTTCTCGGGCACCGTTTGGCTAGTCCAAAGTAGTGTCGTTACCGCATAACGATGGTGCCTCCTCAATATAGTCGAAACAAGTTGCAATGTTACAGAGACGGTCTGATGACTCTGCGACTGTAAGTTCCCTTGGATAAGGTCAACAAGATTAAACAACGCTGGGGTGGAAGTCAAATCGCCCTGGGTTGCCATCATTGTCGCGAGGTCCATAGATTTTCTCTTCCTCGCAGCACTAATTTTAGAGCTAGAAGCATTCTTTACGGTATCTGGCAAGGCAAGAAGATAGTGGAGTATTAGATGAATCATGTCAGGGTGATCTAATGCTTCGAGTATTCGTCGAAGATACGTCAGAACAGCGACGGACGACCCTCCATCGACATCAGATGATTCCAGCAAAGAGGGATATCTGGAAAAAGTTAGTACTCTAGCTTGTATGTAATGGAATGTCCACGTACAGCAATTGCTGGAGAAAAATGACCTGGAAGTGCTCCAATAAAGTAGACTTAACCTCCACAGACTTGCAATGGTTCAGAACATCCTGCCAGAACATCAAATGAGACAGAAATGTCTCCATATGACCTTGGAAGTCGTCTGAAGTTGAACTGACGATCTCATGTGTAGCTCGCGGGTGCTGATAGTCCGACAAAGCGAGGATCGGAGGTAACTGATCAGGGGGTAATCAATTACCAACTTCCGGCTAAGTTGGCTGTAAAGAGCGCCTAAACCTGTAGCCATGAGCGTAGCCAAGTCGCTCTCGACTATCCATTGTTCCAGCGCGGCAGAATTAGATGCAGCTTCGATAATGTATAGCAAACCCGTCCTAGCAAAGTCTCCTGTTCTACCTTCATGATGGATGAAATCTATCAGTAGATAGAACAAAGGAAAGTCTTCTTTATGTGTCTTCCCAGTAAACTTCTCATGAGCATCTGCTAAGCCCTCTTCGTCGTTCCTGCCTTCATGTGCGCTGAACCATGCTGGTAAAATCTCAGGGTCAAGCCTGATCTTCGTCGTGATATTGAACGACAACTCCACCAATTCAACCTCGGTATCTGATCCTAAAGGGACACTGTTTCCACTAGTAATACGGACCAACAAGTTCATAAGGCTGTTTGAGAAGTTCTCGTTCTCGACAAAGTCTTCCTCTTCACTATCAATAAGCGTTGCAAAGAATGCGACTCCTTCTCGAATAATAGGCTCATCGTATGATGTTGTGGCAACCTTGCCAATGGGTATATATATCTGCTTCGATGCTGCGAAAGTAATGCATGGGTGAGGAAGCGGCCGTCTCGATTCGTCACTCAAGATTGATGTGAGCTCCTGAATGCTCTCTCGCACCTTCTCTGCTGCTTCATAATCTCTTGAAAGGTTTGTCGATGAACGCCATAGTGACTTATCTCTACTTAGCAGATTTTCTCCTTATAAATTTGAAAGTAAGATATTACCAAAAGTCGATTATACTCCTGTTTGAAGCGTGCCAGACGCTTTTCTGGATTGTTCGCAGTCGCCTTCGGAGAGGCAAGGGAAGTGCCCGCAATCAAGCGTGACCACTGGAAATGTCAGACTTCCTTCGTAGCAAATGACAGCTGACTCACAAAGTCCATAGCTCTGGCTCTAGCATCATCTTCAATTCTTGTGGTTCAAAGTTCAGATGGGATTCTGAGGCGTTGCAGAATGGGAAACGTGTTTAGGTGAGACAGGGGTCATGTATTTAAGCTTCGGCCCGAAACCCGGTTACTTAGGCCCGGTACAATCCCAGGTCCCGAGTCCCTTTCTCTCTTTAGAAAACACGTATTTTATAGACGGGAGCTGATTAGTAACGTTATTTACTTAATTTTAGCTTGCGTGATTTGGTGTTTTCATAAATTTTCTATAATGATACTGTTGAACGTATTTCATTGTCTATTGGAGTATACGCCTGTAGAATCCGAGGAGCCATTGGCAAATACGACACCCACATCAAGTACAAATCCTTCATCCGAATTCGGGATTAGGAGCTCAACTCTCGCTCCGGGAGGAACCACTGTCATCAGCTTCAGAGTGTCGCCCACAAACTATTTGTTTCTGGCATGAAAGCTCGACCACAATCAGTGGCGAGACGCCACTTATCGCTGCTGAGACGCTTCCCATAGAAGGCTCCACGACAGTTATAGGAACAGAGACGGACGCCTCGGGACTATAATCCCTTTGCAAGGGGAATCCTCGATAAGCAACCGATCACCGAACTATACAGACCCTGATGCTTCGAATGGGCCTTTGAACTTCTGTGCCAATATCATGTTGCTAGGACTTGCGATTGGTTTGGCTGTGAGAGCCCATTGCCTTCTGTTAAAAGCTCGCGAAACGAATTCTATAATGATTATGAAGGCATGAAATATATTATTATAAAGGGTCAGCAGTGAGATAAAAGACGGAATGAATAATTGATACCTCAGCTCGACTTGATCTATGCCTTTAGATAATTATAAAGATGTCTAGTTTTGTGACCGAAGCTGATCATAGAGAACGAGTGAAAAACTTCTACATCATCTAGAGAGATGAATAGAGAATGTTTAGTGGGTATCGCCGTGACAAGTCACATAAAGTTGAAGCACTTGCTATGAATTTGATTCCCACTAGACCTCGTTCGATGGTGGGTATCTTAAACCTTTCCAAAATAACGATTGGAGGATACATAAGCTCTTGAAATTAATGCAATGATGTCAGAGAGATCCGGCAGAGCCAGACAAACATGCTTCCACTGACTAAATCGCTATATCAAAAACTAAGTTTCAAACAGCTCGTCATAGCGTAGTGCAGTTAGCAAAGTTATAAACCGCTCGTGGCTGCTGAAAGGGATGTAGATAGAAAGAATAATTAAAGTCCTGTAACTACCAGGATCCGCGCAAATTATTTAAGCGCAATCATGACTCAGGCCGTTGATTGTGAACTGCTGATATGGCTAGAATTTTAATGTTTATGTTCCTTGGAAGGATGTAGTTTCAAGTTGAGGGGAAAGCGGCCCCACTACCGCTTCGCAGGTGGCTACCCGGTTGCCATAACAAACAAATCTCCGGCGCACCCAAAACATTGACAAGGCCACTCTGCTCCCATAACCACCCTTAACCGATGCCATACAGTCACTCATATCATATTGATCTTTCTTTATCAACAACAGACTCTAGCCTGGCAGGCTCTTACTCATTTGCCCAAGGCCGTATTGATTGCGCGATTGAAGTCTTCATTGTATTCCACCACTTCCCAAGCAGGGACTTCAACAATCATTATCTGCTTTACATTCCAGCAGTGTCGCTCCTTCAATTCCATGCCAATTAGTTCCTATATCGAGTGTCGACTATTTTGAGAACTGGCGCACTTTCTTTTGGTGATTAAGAGTAGTGCGATACTGATTTGACAGTATGGCATCGCCTTCGCAGCCGGTAAGAGCATCCTGAAATGTTGATTGTTGTTGTTTTGGTTCGCATTTTGACTAATAACCAAAGGTTCCCCCCTTGCGTATACAGAAAGGCACCATCTCGCCAACAAAGAGCTCTCTTCCTCGGCCCCTCTCGGAGCTTGCTCCTACTGAAAAGAGAAGAAATTCTCCTAGTTTCAATCAAGCCACAAAGGTATGTTGTGTCCCTCAATTCTAGCCCGGTCGGAAATTATCAGTGCTCATTTTCATTTTTGTAGAAAATGATACCGAATATGGACTCGTCCCCATTCCAGTCGTCCCCATTCAATGTGTCTGTCGAGGGCAATTCTTCTCCGCGACTGTTTTGGCAAGGTCGTGATCCGAAATCGCCTTCGACTCCATCGCGCTTCAATTCAGAAAACCTCTTTGGGGGAAGGGAGGCATCACCATCGCCAACACGTCGATCATCCATTGAAAGATTGCAAAAGGCATCGCGTGTTAAGAATAGCAATATGTTCGCCCGTGAACAAAAACAGGAGTATGATCCTGCATCTGTTCCTGTCATCGAACGACCTTTAGCCAAACAAATACAAGGAAACGCATATGGGGGAGCTGGCCTTGAAGGACTTCGCTCTGCGGAGAAAGCACGTCCATTTGGACATCACAGAAATGATAGCAAGACTAGCATCCCTCTCTTCAGCCCTACCAAGACGCCCCTCAAAGCTGGCGCGAATGGTCTACGATCGCCGAGTAAGGATCAGATTTCACCCACCAAGTCGTCCATGGCCTCCAAGCCCTTTACCCCAAAATCAAGTCTTGACCGTGAAAACGCAAACTATTCTGAGGAGAATTCGTTCGATGATCGCGAACTCCCGCCAGGAAGAACGCTTCATAGGCATGCAAAATCAGTAACTTTTGATGCTGCTCCGCCACAAGTAAATGAGTACGAAATGGCTACACCAGACCTGTCCTCAATCAATTCAGGATCGCGGGAGAATAGCTATGACTCGGCAGAGGATGACGATGAAGATAGCTACAATCTTGGCGATTCTGTGGAACAAGACGATAGTTTTGACGCATCATTAGAAGATACAGACAAGACTCCAGTAGTAGGACCAGAGGATTGGAGACATGCAAGCCCAGGCACTCATGGTAATGGAATTGTGTCTGGCCGCTTATACGACCCTTTTGATGGCCCTGAAGGAAGCCCTATGCCTGATGCTCGACCAACATCTGCCGCGAGCCGTCCAGCAGCGAATCGCACAGACTCTGGAGATCATCGACCACTGCCACCCCTTCCTGGAATAATGAGCCATGCGCGTAGCAATTCGGCATCTTCAGTTGGTCTTTCTGCAGCCGCAGAACGTGCTTCAACTAGGAGTCTTCCATCTCCCCCATCAGCACCATCAATCAGTAAATCCGACATTCAGAGCATGACCGGCGGGAAAATGTCTTTACAAGAAAGATTGCGCTTGATGATGATCCAAGATGAAGAGAAGCCCAAGAATGCTGCGGAACAACAGCGAGAACGTCGCCTCAGACGTGGTATGCTAAGAGAGCGAAACAGCCAGACCCCAGAGCGTGATCAATCTATTCAAGTGCACGAGGACGAGGTTGAGAATGACGACACCTTGGATGATCTTCCGGGGCTAGGTAGCTACCAATTGCCTCCACGGATTTCCCGAGAATCAATCTTACGGAAAGTGAATGGACAAGACGGGTTCTCCAGAGATTCTGACTATAACTTCTCATCACCAATGCCTAGCTCAAGCCCAGAGCGGCCAACTGCGCTTGATCCTGATACGCCAATCCCTTCGACTGAAGATCAATCTATTTTCGAGAATGATGAGAGCGTGATCATCAAGACTGAACCAGAAGATGATGAAGTTGACCTCTCCTCTATTACAGATATGTATCAGAGAACTGAATCACGCGTTGACAACTACAATGAGGCCCAAGAGGGAGAGGTTGCCGAAGAAGATATAGAGAGCCAGTATTCCGATCCGACACCCTCTCTACAAAGTCCTCAATTTCAATCAAACAGTGCCCCAGAGGATGATGACCCTCCAACTCCTCGTGGTGTCGAAGACCTGGAACCCGTGAAAGAGGATAGAAATAACGAGCTCCCACAATTTAAAGGATTCTTGAGTGCTAATGATTTCGGACTGAGTCTCCAGTCGTATATGAGTACTCCATCTCCAAAAGAGTCTCAGGAGCCCCAGGAACCTCAGAGCATCCAACAAGAAACAACACCAACCATGTCGGATGCGCATGCATATCTTGCTCGCCCGGAAACTCCCCCCAAGCGTGTAATTCCCACGCTGAAGCCAGAGTATGATGGCACAGGATGGGGCTCGGAAGACGAAGAAGATGATTATATGGAAAGCGGCACTCCCGATTCTGTCATTCGACATCCTATTCCTCCTTCGCCGCCCCGTGACTCACCTAGTATCCCAGAACAAGTTGCGACCATCAAGGCATCAGGCTCAAAACTGAAAACCAGACCTTCGGCTACACCTTCTGACCTTGCTCTTATGCGAGAAATGCGACGTCAGGTTAGCGGCGAGATTCACAACATCCCACCTATTCCAGAAAGACATCGCAATCGACCATCTTTGAGCGTGGAACGGGAGTTCGATGCAGGACACGAATCAGATGGTGCCCTAGAGCGAAAGCCAAGTCTCAAGAAGAGGAGTCTTACTCTGGACATCGGTGGTGATCTCGGCTTAAGTCTTGACAAAGATTTTGACCGAGTGATCGAAGCCCAAAAGGTTGAGTTTGGCCTATCTTCCTCACAATCTGTTATCTTTCCTGCCTATGGACAAGCGTCTGTTCGCAGTAGTCTTCCTTCTCATAACACTTTGGCTAACATTAATCCCCGAAAACAGCGTGGCTATCTCATGCGACAAAACACGAAGGTTGTTGTGGCTAGCAGTGACAATGATAGGGGAGCTCGCTCTGCAGGCAACTCTCCCGTCAAGAGCCAGCGGCCACAGTCGTGGACTGTAGAGCCTTGGAACGGACAGATACGAAAGAATAGTCTGAAGTCGAGCCCTCGCAAAAAGACAGCTCAAGGCCCCATACCGCCTATGCCAGGTTACGAGAGCAATGTTGCTGGCTTGGGCACATTGAATGAAGAGGCCGCTGCACCTGAGCCTGTTGTGGACGATGGGGGTGAACGAGGCAGGTTGTTCGTCAAAGTGATAGGAGTGAAGGATTTAGACCTACCTTTGCCAAAAAGTGAGTTCGCGCCAACCATGCTCTAGTCCTCGAATTAACATACATTAGATGAACAATCTTGGTTCAGTCTAACTCTTGATAATGGCGTTCACTGCGTCACAACTGCATGGCTTGAGCTCGGGAGAAATGCGCCTATCGGTCAAGAATTTGAGCTTGTTGTACCAAATGAGCTTGAATTCCAATTGACTTTAAATGCTAAGCTTGTAAAACCAGCGCCAAAGCGAGTAGTAGAATCACCAACAAAGAAAGTGTCAAAACCTTCGACATTTAGCCGCGTTTTTGCATCACCAAAGAAGCGTAAGGAACTAGAATTAAAGCAGAAGCAAGAAGAACAGCGCATTGCAGAACAACAGCAACGAGATGCCCAGGCGAAGCGAGCTTCGACGCAACCGACAACTTGGGATCTTCTATCACCTCTTGCCGCTGAAGATGGTAGCTTTGGACGATCTTATGTTTGCCTCAAAGATCACGAAGCTCGCTGTTATGGGCGACCTTATGTTGTTGATGTAGCTTGCTTCAACGAATGGGCTACCGAAGATCCAAGCTTTGTATCCAGTGGTAGAAGCAAGCGTGGAAACACTCAGGTTCAACGACGTGCTCCCTACAAAGTTGCTAAATTAGAGCTGCAATTGCTGTTTGTGCCGAAGCCAAGAGGTGCAACTGATGAAGATATGCCAAAGAGCATGAATTCTTGCATCCGTGAGATGAAGGAAGCAGAAGTTGCAGTTGCACGCAGCTTTGAGGGCCATCTGAGTCAACAAGGCGGCGATTGCCCAGTAAGTGTCTCGATATTACATCCATATCTTTTACTGACATATCACAGTACTGGCGACGTCGTTTCTTCAAGCTTCATGGTAGCAAACTCACCGCTTTTCACGAGTCGACTCGTCAACCTCGTGCGACAATCAATCTCGCGAATGCATGCAAATTGATCGATGATCGCCGTGCGCTTACGCAGAAAGAGACCTCTGCAAAAGGGGGAAAGCGTCGGAGATCTGGATTTGCGGAGGAAGAAGAAGGCTATATGTTTGTTGAAGAGGGTTTCCGGATTCGATTTAATAACGGTGAAGTCATCGACTTTTACGCAGATACTGCTGTCGACAAGGAAGGCTGGATGAAGGTGCTGGACTCTTGTGTTGGCAAAGAGAGTGATGGGAACAAGTCTAGCTGGTGCGATATCGTACTCAAGCGTGAAGAGAGCCTACGGAGAAAGGCAGAAGGCACAACTGGTCGAAGACATCACAGCCGTACCAAGAGCATGAATGTCTGAGTCGAGTGGGAAATTGATGATGCACATTGATCATGCATAATGGAATAATGTCGCCACGGCCCTTACGAACCTACTAACAACTACGACATTACCTTCTATCACGTTTCTTCTTCGATCTAGGGTTTTCTTCAACATTGATGCATGACCTTATACTGTTCCAGACTTCACGGTCGACCTTCGCTTCGGCCCTGGTGGCGTCTATTTACGTACTATCATTGGGAGAGGTTTCTATTTATTGTCATTAGCGATGAGGAGGGTGTGTGACTCAGAAAGGGCTATTGTGTGATTATAGGGGCAGGTCGGGGCGTAATTACTTTGATACTTCTCATTGTTCGATCCGGAATGATTACTTGTTTGTACGTCATACGAGGCGTAGAAAATGAGAGATAATGAAATACATGATACAACTTGTTTATGCTTGGTACCCTGCTAACTGTACTTGATTTGAAAAAGAAAGGGAAGAAAGGAAGGAAAAGAAGTTTTGCAACAGCATAACAAAACTGACCATGTGACTTGTAGAGCAGAGTGTAGCTGGGAGGGAACCTCTACTTGATAGTACAATTGTTCACAACAAGCAATTTGATACACATGCCACTTGGAGATATTCAAGAATAACTTGCTACAAACTAACAGGAGGATCGAGATTGCCAATAGAAAAAGTGCTGTTTAGAATGGCGTTTCATGCCATTAAAGGGGGTTAGAAACCTCGGAACACTTAGATGGCTATTGGGGCTGATTTAAAAGTGACGCACTAGGATATTTTCCCCATGATATCGCGATTGCTATATACGAGAGGGGAGAAGTCCTGTACATACCAAGGAATAAATGATTCCTGCTTTTTTGAAGGTCTGAGGACGTTACATTTGGTATGACCAGAATTTCAGGTCTAAGCCGGAATGTTTGACTTGATAGTGATTGCAGATGAAATATAGAAAACCTGTAACAGTATTATCGTTTTTAGAATGTTGCTTAAGTTATGGATATAGAACATAAGCAACTGCTACGCATAAGTATTGCCGACAGTAATGCTGAGGAAGGTAAGTTGCCCAGCGTGATCAAGTACTTAGGACATATTATGATTCAAAACTCTTTGTTTTACGTATGTGTCGATCTTAAGTCTGACTACTGGTCTTATTCCACCTGGCTTGCTTTAGATTTATACCTGTCCTAGCACTTCGTCAATTGTTATGTTTTAGACTTAATAGGATGACAGTAACAGATTTAGATTCGCAACTGACTAATCTAAAGACAAAATGGAGAGTTGGGTACTCATATACTTACTACGATATTCCTAGAGAATTAAGTATCCATTTTACATAAATAAGATATTTCACAAGCTATGAAAAGGTTCACATACTGCGTATAAGCTTCACGAAAGGCTAAGTTGGATACGGAGGTGTTGTTGCTTTCCGAGAGCGTTGTAAGAAGATCTCAAAGTGGCATAAGCATCCCGATCAAAGGGCCCTCTGTACTATTATCCTTTCGAAATTCCGCTTCTGTATGCTGCAAAACCTCATCCACCATCCTCTGATTTCTATGTCCAGTCAGCAATTCACACACAGAAGACGAAAGGCTTCCAGCACCCTAGCCAACAGAGTAGGCACCACTCCGGAACCTCCCATTCGTCCCACGCACAGGTTCAACTTCTTCTCCAAGCTGAACAGCAAATCCAGCACCCCTTCCGCCATCTGAAGGCAGATATCTAGTACTGGCTGCCAAATACAGATGTCTCTCCTCTGGCTCCTCGGCCGGCACACAAACCCACTGCCCCGGAAATCGTATCATAGCTCGAATAAGAACGTCTCTAAACTCCATGCGTTGGTATAGAGTCGTACCAATAGTTCCTAGATAATTGTGGATGAGTATCACTTCAGGGGAGTTCTAGGAGACGGCTTCAAGACCAAGTGTTATGAGCGTGCAGAGATGGCCGCGCATGGAGTGCAGCGGCGCTCTGATGGCAGAGATACCTGACTAGCCAAAGAGTCCTTTAAAAGCACCGCCGCCAACGGCGACAACGCGACGGAACACTAGACCTGATTGGGGAAGGGGTAGAAGATTGGTGGCAAAGTGGAGGCTGGAGTAGTAGTAGTTTAGTGCTGTGAGGAAGCGCAAACTTTCGGATACTTCCGTTATGTGACATTAACCTTCTCTTCTCCGGCAAAAGCTTTTAAGACATCAGTACCACTACTCTCAAAGACCGGCAGTCTTTAGCTTAGGAATAACATGTTCAAAGTTCTCCCTTTGGATTTGATATCTCTGTATACTGCATCTACGACGCGGTTTGTCGTATCTTAAGAACTACCTATGAAATATATTTGGGGGGAAAAAGAGTGTTTTGCGAAGGCTTTGAGCGTGGCAGCGCCAATTCTGCTTCTTGCTCCAAAAAAGGCGCTGTCAGGTTACGTGGGAGTGCGGTGGAGATTAAGTAATTGGAGGTATGAACTCCGGTAATGGAGGCCGTTGTAAAGGACAAATAGAAAAGAATTTGAGTAAAATCGTCGGCATATCCGCTCCAGCAGTTAGCGGACTTAAGTGTAAGGCTCAGCAACTGTGCGACCCATCTTCCATTCATGAGAAGTCCAGTTGGTAATTTCATTGGTGGAACTCCCCGCACTTATATCTCACAGGGAAAGAGGTTGCCTGTAATAGAAGAGCTTTTCCGTCTGACAAGCAAGTTTGTAGACCTCGTTAGGTACTTCTCAGGTGAAGCAGTTGATATGAGGATAAATTCATCAGCAAAGGACCCCCTTTCAGCCAGCGCTGGAATATTTCCGCTTATCACAACCGACCAGAAGCAGGCACACCGCAACCTGGCGTCAGTTACTGTTGGACTATATATAAGGCGCAATAATAATTCGGCAAGAAGCATGTGCTTTTTGCCGTTTCACAGTTACTCAAGCGCCAGACCGATTCGCGGAAGTCAATGAAGGAGATATGTTAGTGATCCTCTCTTGCTACGCTGTATTGTAGAAATATATTACTCCACTCCCAGATGATGCAAGCCTATCTTGGGTTATCTCTAGTTCTATATAAGGGCAAAGACTAGGTCCTCATTCTTCCAACAATGCAGGGGGGCTCGTATGCTGCGGCGCCTGTACGGGTAAATGCTGAAACATCAATTCTAAGAATAACTTCGAAGATGTATATGGAAATGGTTACTATGCTTTCGTCACAGATTTGCGAGAGAATGGCGGATGCGATGTGGATGGGGAATCACAGGTATAAAGCGCAAGCGGTTGATGCCGGGCTTGATGACAGTTCCCCAAGGAAGTGTTTATTCCAGACTTTGGTGGGTAATAGGTCGAAACGTTTAGGACGGACTATTGATGAGACTAGACGCATGCTTCAACATGCCGGCTCGGACAAGCAACAATATTTAACACGTTAAAAATAGAAAATAGGCGAAGGCCCCACGAAAGCTACTTTTGAAGGCTCAAGCCAAGAAGTATTAATTTTAGTTCACACACTTAGGTATAGACAGAAGGGACAGTCCCTTGGTATGGACATAAAGCAAGACATGAGAAATTCCTCGGTGGTCCCAGTCGATTTCTGCAATAAAGTGTACTCTGCTCTTCCGCATCTCTGCACACACATTCACGTCTAAGAATATCTATTCCACACAATTCCGTGCTTCTGTCTCTGATGAGCGTTCAACTTCTCAAGACGGCAATACCCGTTACCATTGTTGTCACGGCACGGGAGCCCATTCGGTTCGATCCAAGTGCAATGGTGCCTGATGCCATAATGGACGGAGTCGATGTGGCGATCGACATCTGTGAGGCGCGCGAAGGTTTGAAGGCATCCTGGCCATGGACATGTCGTACGCCATTGAATGCATCGTATTGATTGACATACGAGTTTTGGGTTGCTGGTGTTTAAAAGATGTGGATAGTTGTTGGCTTTGTTTAAAGTATTTGTCGCACATAAAACTTCAGGCGAAAGCATTTCATCAGTTGACAATATATCATTAATATGGTCAAACTGAAATTCGGAGCGAAAGAGACTGGCAGTGGCTTCATGGCACATACGAGCAACTAGGTCAACATTGTTGTAATTATAGTCTTCTTTGTGGGCTGTCGAAGTCTTTAGCTTATTGTCGCCTGCACGTGATTCTGCTGCCAGTGGCCAATTATTGGCATGTATATTTGTGACGGTCTCGATATTTTGTGGGCTGCGTTTGTACACTGTTTCCACAGGAGAATGAGAAAGGGGCGGTTCAGATACATCATGCTCATTAAGAATGAGTGACTGTCTGTCGAAGGGCATGTCGCAGACTTTATGGGAAATGTAGGTAGATGTTGTGTACCGTAAGTGATCTTGTGTAACATGAAAGTTGGAATTTGTGTAACAGAGGTGGAGCTGCTTGGGCTTTTATAACAGTTGTGTAACGTGAGAGAAGTGGGGGCTGGGCTTAGGGCTGGAGGGCGAGGGCGAAGGCGATGCCACTTGGCTGCATATTGCAGCTCCGAGATGTAACAGCCATATTGCCGATAGGCGAATAGAGATGAAGAGACCTGCCTGCCTCACTTCACCTCTTTGAAAAAGTTTCCTATGAGACTAGAGAGCTGCACAACATACCAATAGCATGCATATAATACAACAAAAACACAGCCGTCCATATGCCAGTGCAGGGACTCAGTCAAGTCATCACTGCTGAAGTACATGAAGTTGAGGTTGTGCAGCTGAGGACACCAGCAGATGAACGAGCATGGAACGTTTCAAGGATAGTATCGTAGTATGTTGACGTAGAAATTCCAATACGGGTGCTAAAAGATGAAGTGTTGTAATGGTTTGAAAAGTGTTGATGTGGCGATAAATGAGATGCGCAAATCGGCATCTGTGTCAGACAGTCACCTCCCATTATATTAAGAGCTTACTGGAGCACAGGGCAATGCTATTGCACGCCCCAATGCTGCAGAGTGCTACAAAGTAGGAATTACCCCCGACTCGAAAAAGATGGTGTGAATGAAATTAATTGGGGCTTGGACAGAAAGAACGCAAACCCGTCGATATGTTTGTAGACTTGGTTAGGCTCATATCACGTGAAGATGCCACCTCTCGCTTAAACTTCTAAGTTTGTTAAAGTCGTATTCCAGTTCTCTAGGTTTTTGGCCATTTTAGCCGAATTTTAGTAAAACATCAAACTTTGGTGAACGACTCACCTAAAATAAATGTACAATATCAATAACGTCGCAATTGCTTTCAATTCTCGTGATTTTTGTAAATATCTCGATTCTTTCGATTTTTTCGATTTTTTCGATATGCTTATTCCATGCTTTTGTCGTTAGCTGGTTCTTACTAAAAAAATGCTGGAAAGTTCTATTTTTATTGGCGCTAGCGCTAGCAGGAATATAAAAAGAAAGCAAGCTAAACGGCCGTATAATAAAAAAAAGAACGAAACTGTAGCTATAGTTAAACTTATAGCTAAAAAGCTAAAGATTACTGTAAACAAAACTGCTGTAATAGCGCTAAATATAAAATTTAATTTAGTTGTAATACTACTACTAATATTATTTATTTCGTTAGTATAACGTTCGATTTTATTTTTTTCGAATTTTTTATTTGTATTCGAAAAGCTTGTCGACGACTTTACTATAATCGAAAATAACAAAACAAAATTTTTTTAGTTACAACAAAAAAAAAAGCTTGCTAAAACGCTGTTGTTTATTTGTATTATTCACTTTAAATTAACATTAAATAGCGACTCGATTTTTAGCAAAACGCGCTTAATCGATTTTTTTACAAATAATTATATTAAGTAGTATACATAAATAAAGTTTAAAAACGAAAAACTAAATAAATTATTTTACAACGAAAAAAATCGACTTGTAAAAACAGTTAAAAAAAGCAGTTTTTTAACTGTTAAATTTAGCTTTTATAAAAACGAATTTAAAAAAAAAAACAGTTTTAGCGAAAACTATAAAAAATAGAAATATACTTTTTATTACTTAAGTTGTTTAAACTATAAAACTGACTTTTACTGCTACTTTTTTACAAGTAATAATACTGTTTATACACTTGTAAAGTTTAATAAAAAAAACTCGCGCAAAAAAAGTTTTTGATTTTTCGAAACGTTTTGTTTTTTTTAAAAGTAATAATAGTAATTACGATTTTTTTAAGCCGATTCGATTTACGATTTTTAAATTTCGAATTTTAGTTTTAATACAAGTAATATTTATTTACTTTACTACTGCAAAATTAATATAAAAAAAAGCGTTTCAAAAAAAGCAACGTGCTGTGCGAAAAAAAAAAAAAACGTATTTTTTAATCGATATAAACTTATAAGTTTTTTTATAAACAAATAGTATTGTACAAAACTAAATTGCAACAATTATAAAAAAAGTTTAAAGTGTATTATACGTACTAAAAAGCTTAAAATAATAATTTTCATTTTTTTTTAACGATTTTAATTTATAGTATAAGTAAAGAAAATTCGTAATAAAAAGTTAAATACAACAAATCGAACGTTTTTATTTTATATAAGTACAAAAGTTTTTTACGAAACTAATAACAATCGAAAAAAAAAGCTTTAAATGCCGAAAAGCAAGCTAACTGTTAAAGCTAATATTACTATTGCAAATTAAAATAAATATAGTCGAATTGTATAGCCGTTGTTATTTGATTTTTAATTTTCGATTTTATTTTATTACAATAGCTATTTTTTTACGAAAAGCTTAAATTGCTTTTGTTTTGACTTTTTTATTTTTATTTTATTTCGCGATTACTTTACGATTGCTTTTTTTTTATACGTCGGTTTTTAGCTTTTATTTTAGCTACAAAGTTACTTTTAAGCTTTATTACGAATAATATATTTATTGCTAATTAAATAAAAAAAATTTAAAATTATTTACGTTTTAAATTAAAACTAAAAAAGCACGAAAATATAAATAATATTTTACGAAAAATCGCGATACAAAAATTCAGCATTAATTAGCTTAAAGTTATAAAAGAATTAAAAGCGATTTTTTTAGATATTTTTTTAAGTATTTTCGAGCGTATTTAAAAGTAAATTTTTTTTTTTAAATTATACTATAAACAACTGTTTAAAAAAATAATTGAAAATAAGCAAAACAACAAAAAAAAAGCTTGTATTATTGTAAATCTGTACGTTAAACAAAAAATAAAAATAATTAAAATTTTTATATAAGTTTTTTAAAAAAAAGAAAATTCGACGAAAAAAAATTTATAAATCTAGCTTTTATATATTTAAATAACACAAAAGTATACTATATTTTTAAAACGTAATAAACAGTAAAATATAAGTTTTAACTAGAAGTATAAACGTTTTAATAAGTTTTTTATGTATAATTAGTATACTAGTATTGCAATAATATTTTTTAAATATTATATTTTGCTTTTAATACTTAGATTTTAATTGTTATAAATATATAAATTTATAGTTTAAAATAAAGCTCGAGTATTTTAATTTATTATAATTATTACTTTAAATTTTAATTATTTTACAATTACAATATCGATTAAAGTAATATTAAAGTTTTTTATTGTTTATATTATAGTAAAGCATTATTTTTAATATTACTTTAATCGATATTGTAGTTGTAAAGTAATTGAAATTTTGAAATAAAATATAAATAATATATTAAAAAATTACTAAAACAAAATACTATATATTGACTTTATTTGCATTTTAAAATTTTACAACTATTTATTAATTTATTTACTAAACTATTACAAAATTATTTATTTTTTTATATTTAAAATATTTAAAATGCTTTTTAGCTTTTTTTTAACTATTTAGTTAAACTTAATTTTGTTTAATTGCTTATATTAAAAATGCTTTAAAACTAAAATATTCGCTGTAAACTTTTTATAGTACTTTTTAATAAACGCTTTTAAGTTATAAAAATATACTTTAATAGAATTATATTTCGGTATATAAAAAAACAAAAACCGAAGTAGAACTTTTTTTTTATTGCAAAATTAATAAACTTTAAGTGTATTATTGTCAAATGCCAAGGTTGATAAGCTTTACCATAGCACTAAGCGGGCCAAAAAGGTACAATATCCGACGTCGCATGTCAGAAAGCTTATCCTACTACATATACCAGTACGGAACCTGACAATTATAAGTAAAACAGTTATTTATAATTAAAATCGATTTAAGCGCCGGCTACGCGTTTATTCGAAAAAGTACTAAATATTTAATAAAATCTTTAAATCTTTTTTTATTAAAAAAGCTTTAATACGTTTTACACGCTATAATTCTTTTTATAGTATATACTAGCAAAACAAAGTATTTTTTCGATTTTTTTAACTAGGTTTTTTTGTAAACAAATAAACTTTAAAAAGCAAAGTTTATAAAACGTAATTCGTTTTTAAAATTATTTGCAAATTTATTACAAAATACTAGTTGTTTTGTTTACTAGTAACGTTGTTTTTGCTTTTATTTTTATATAAATACGGCTTTTGTTAGCGAGCAATAGCAGCTAATTTTTTGCGTGTATAATTTATATTTTTAAGCAATTTTAATACAGAAAATTAAAATAGCTTAACGTCGAATTGTTTGTAAATTTTGTTAGCGATTTCGTTTTAATATAAGTCGGCGTTATAAAGTAATAGTTTTATAACAAACAGTTTAATTTTTTTTTGTAATATAGTTTTTAAAGCTTGGCTTTTTTTTAAAATCGTACTTAATAGCGATTTTAATTAATAACCGCTTTTGTAATACGTTATAGTATTGTAATAGCATTTAAATTGTTTAGCAAACATATAAAAGTCAAATGTAAAATTAATTATAAGCAAATAATCGATCGCCGCAAAAGTTCGAAAATCAATATAAGCAAGTATATTTTGTTTAATAGAATCGAAAAAGTCAATTGTAAGCTTTAATTTAAAACATTTGCGAACTAAATTGAAGTTCAATTAATAATTTTGTATTTTAATCAAGTATAGTGGTTATAATATAATGATCATTAAAAGTGTCGATTTTACATGTGTCAATTTCGGCTAAAAATGGCCAAAACTCAGAGAACCGGAATACGACTTTAGTGAATAGTGCTAATGTACATTTGCTTCCTCTGCTTAAATCGGACCATGATAGACAATTCCATTTTTGGCTGAGATTTTCGCGACGCCATAATGATGATAGAAGAGGTCGAACAAAACCCTTTGCGATCCGAGTTCTTCCTTCTCAGTCTCTGCTACAAGGACTTTGTTGATAAGACTTACAGCTCCCTCTTTCAAGCCCTGTCCGCTGCAGGTCATGTCACACGAGCTCAGACCAAAAGTGGCGCCTTGCAGTATTTAAACAGACGTATTCCGTCGGCTATCCTAGCCACTGATGAGGGACTCACACTACCTGAGAACAAACCTGTGCTTGATAAAGTTATAGCGTATGTCAAGAATGGAGGTTTGGTGATACTGGGTTTGCATTTGCCGAATTTTGCGACGTGGAAATCTATCGATAAGTACGTCGGTGCTCTCATTACCGGTGAACATTGAAGTGTTGTGATAGCTATGTTGCAAAGCAATATGGAATGAAATGGCTACACATATATTCACTTGCATCAACTAATCTAAGTAATCGTAGGCTCTTTGCAGATTTTGATATCCCCTGGAAGACAGGTGACTATGCCAGCGACACATTCGAGTAAGTCAACTCAAACTTCCCCTTAACGTTGACAGTTTCAACTTGGGGCACCGCACAAAATATACTGACCACTTCTCCTCCAGATTGCACAAATTCTGCATGCTCGAGCGGGGGATGGAGAAGAAGTCACTACCAGCGGAATACAGCATGAAAGCTGTGCATGTGCGTAACGCACGTCCTTCAGAGAAGATTTATGTCCGGGCCAAACCTCCCGACGAAGACGAGGATCTGTTGATATCTCTAGATATGCATGTTGGCTACTGCCAAGCTGCAATTGTAGGTACCAAGGTTGGCAGCGGATTCCTGGTCTATCATGGAGATGTCAATCCGGGATTGGAATTTGATCGGGTGATTACTGCGTTGTGTGGGGTAGAGGGGATGTATTATTTATGAAATGGAATGATTCCGTATGCGCTGGGAGGGTACTATGGTTGGAGGTTCATTCTACCAATGGGAAGAGTCGCAGTCGTTGCCGGAACATTCACGTATCCAAATTTGCTTTGAATTTCTATGCGTTCAGCTCTTTGGTTCTGTAGCCATATTTTATTGCTTTTTTGCGAACAATTCTGGGTGGTCTGTACACTGAGAAACTGCTATATTTCTCCTATGGTTATACTTAGCTAGTCCGCTGCTTATTTGTGTCCATCTTTTAATTCCAACTTCACTTCTTCGTCTTTCCGCCTTCCCGCTTCACCTTCTCACCCACAAACGTGTCAATAACATTTACCTTTGCCGGCAGATACTTTCCAATCTCTTCAGTACTCAACCACGGCACCTCAATCTCCTTCACAACCGCCATCACAAGCTCAACTAAACTCGTTGCATGTGGCGCTCCACCTTTCAGCCCCAAGAACGAAACCCGTGGTAGCCCTAGCGCAGTACATAACCTCTCTTCCGTGCCATCTGATAGCTGGACTAGGCGGGTTGCTGGTAGTGAAGGATACGCAAGCGAGGCTGTGTGGGCTAGCAATGGAAGGTGAGTTTTTAAAGCCGAGGGGAGAGAGCTACGAGTGGTGAATATGACGGAGAAGTGCTTCACTCTATCATTTTCGTGCTTGATGGTGGCCACTTCCTTTCCCGAAGAGGAGAGAGAGGATAAGCCGGCAGCTGACTCGTTTTGGTTTTGTTCGCAGGAGGTATCGGGTTTTGAGAGCCGAGACGAGGTGGCGAGCAGACGGGTTATGCTGTTGAGTCCGATGCAGACGTGGGAGGAGATTTCTGGTGGCGGAGGGGTGGGAGCGGGGGGTTGGGAGGTGGGATTGAGCTTCGCTTCGAGGCGTTTGCGCTTCTTGAAGCGTTTCCCTTTCGATGGAGCGGTGTTTGTGGCCCGGTGCTGGCCTATCGGCGTGAGGAGACTGGGAGGTGGTTAGCGTCTATATAATTGGAGCTTTGTTGTAGAACAGGTATCTGGTTGAAATAAAAAGTAATCCCCGAATCAAGCGGCATTTGAACAAGAAAGAATCTGCACCTCAGATCGGTCTGAAACATCGCGATTTACTTGGAGGCTTAGGTCGATGGTAGACATAAATGGATGGCATAAAACTACAGTTTCGAGTTTGATTTTAGGCCACAAGTGAGTACAGCAAATAGAAGTGTGAGTCGATTCTTGCCCGGTGCAGCTGTTGGGTCATTGAGAACTGGAGTTATGGCTTTAGAAGAGACAGGAAGTCCCGTCAAGCAGTTTGAAATTGAAGACTCAAAGTGTGCGACGTGTGCCAGATAGGAGAAGACATACTTGCAAAGAAGCTCAAGAATGGTATCTTGGTCATTGGCTGAGATTTCTGGCCTGCGCAAGTTAGATTTGAGAATATGTGTTATAGAATAGACATACCATTGTGCAGAAGTGAAAGAAGAGTCTAACTGGAAGATTGTCTTTGGTTTCTTGTCCATGTTTAGAACACATCGACCTTCGAGAGTCAGATGCCTGTCAGATTTGCTATGAAGCAGATTGCTTTCTGGAATTGAAGTTCAGCGTTGACCTAATATCCATACTTGTCAGTATGCACCTGGGTTAATCGTAGGAATAAGAAAATACGGGATATTGTAGGGAGAGGCACTATTACCAAGCCGTGCAAAACAACGTGAATTATGCAATGGTAGGAGTACTAAGTGGGTTCCGGGATCACTAACTTTGTAGATGGAAATATAGACCAATATTCAAGTCCCAGCTGCCTTCGGCTTATTTGTGAACAATGGCAGAATCGGATCGCCTTACCAATGTCAAAAAGTAAAATGACATATGCATCATTCATTTTTAACTTGTAGCAACCGTCTGGATGTTTGTCGAGAGTGTTAGCTTGCCAAGCATTACCCTGCACAAGTTTAGAGCCTCAGGTATCTACAATTCTAGGCATCCCATCACTACCTAGAAAACTGCAATCAACAAAGTCTATGATCAACATCGACCTTGCTCCTCATTACACTTTGTAGACACCGTTTTCTGGTATTGAGCATTTTGGTTCATTGAAAGAACCCCTACTCTCTATTACACAGTCTTTCGCTTTGAACACCACTGCTTGATCCTTTGTTGGCCAGGCGGACAGCTTATCCGCCATCTATCTCCTAACACCGATCGAGCTGGCCGTGGCAGTATCATAACAAAGCTCAGACTCTAGTGGTGCTCGCTTCATATACCAATCACAGCAAGCACATAGCTATCTGGGCTAGCGGCCGCTCACCCAATCACTCCCCTCAGCAACCCCTTTGAATCACTTTATTCACTCCACCGCCTCATAGTGGTTTACCCCTCTACACCTCACTTCACTTCAGACCTAACGTGCAGCTGTCCTTGTACCTCCACCATTATTCTCCATTGTATTTGGTATCAACCCTGTTGGGTTTCTCACATTCTAGAGCATACCATTTGCATCCTCCATCTTCTCTGTTATTCAATCTAATACAAAGAATACCTCAACAAACATAATCCAGCGAAACGGTCTGTCGCGTCCCGCACTCTCCCCTGCAAAAAAGGTTCTAGCCGGCGTCATTCAGAAGTGGTCGGAGAGCTCTCCACTGGCAAACCCCAAGCCTCTCCTAATCGCCTAATAATAAACATCAACCTCCAAAATAATTTCGAGCCCCCTACGTTATTCACCAGTACCTCATTGCATGGCATACACACCACGATACTGCATGTTATTGACACGGAGGTCCAGAAGCTCGTGAGCTTTCTGTTGCGGAGCTACCGCCTTCCTCGACCACACTCCCAGCTTCTAGCTCAGCCTTGCCTTTGCCAAATGGACCACGCTTCGGACGACCCGTTGCGAGAACGTGCGGCCTCTATAGAGCCTGGCTCAACACGGCCCAAGCCTTTTGACGATACAGACGCATCGGCAAGGAAGCGACAGCGACGCGGCTCGCGAAGCATATCAGTTGATACTGCCTTGCCTGATACGCCCGACCCTATAACTTTCCCCGAGGTTGATACCAACATTGAGGTAGATTCTGCTTCCGTTCCCCACACGCCCACACGACCCGGCACAATGCCTCCCTCACAACTGAACAATTCAAGCAAAGTCACTATAAATCTACGAACAGACCGGCCACTTGAAGCAATAACCTCTTCCCCGCCGTCTCCTACACCTCCCTCACAAGCGGTTCTACAAGATGCAGAGATAGTTGGCAATTCATTACAAGACACAGCTAGGAAGAGTGTGGAAAGCGAGAGCGATGCTTTGTCGACAGTTCCGGCCATAGAGACTCCAACATCCACTTCCTCTGAAGGCAGTCCGGAGATCGAGCTAGTCGCTATTGATGATGTAGACTCTGATTTTGGTATGGACGAGAGTCCAGCCGTTGCTATTGTCAATGATGATGCAGATTACGAGGGGGAAACCGATCCTATGACCACTTTCCCATACCGGAGTCAAGGCGAGCTGTCCGCGAGTCCTGTCAAGAAGTTGGCGTCACATTTTCGATATGGTATGGCTACACCTCCCTAAGAATTTGGTGCTTTTCCGACTGACTTCTGAATTAGAGCTGATCGAGGATGATTCTTGGTTCCGAAACATCGCTGAGTGGCTTGATAGTTTCTGTTTGTTCACAGCAAACCGCTCTGATCGCTTACTTGAGGCTCTCCAAACCTACTGGGATTTTTGGGAAGCTTTCCCACAACTAATCTGGGCTTTGCAATATCGCAAGTAAGCTATGCTCATCTTTTTTGCCCAATGTAGAATACTAACTTTCAAAGTCGCTATTTTGGCCATTCGGGATTTTCACGAGAAAGAGTTCCTCATCAAGGACGCGGTCTGACCGATTTCTTGGTCCAGTTTGCCCGGCTCTCAGCGAGGCTTGCTGTATGGGACTCTAGAAATCTGTATAAGTTACTTAAAAGAGACGTTACCGAGGAGGTAGAGCTTGCTTCCGGCAAATTTCTCCTGGCATATACAGCTCTAATTTTCAAGGGGGATGCATCACTTCTTGGTGCAAACCTACAGAACCATTATAAATGGAATTGGGAGGAGGAAGTTGCCACTCTGCAACATGCCTTTCGAAATGAAGGTGCTTCTTTTCACGTACTTTGTAGGCTCGTAGAAGGCCAGCTTGCGATGATACAGCACAACTCAAAGTTCGTCGATTCCTTGAGTGCGCCATGCCAACTAGTCGAGTGGCTTCTCTTTGATGCAGCAATCATATACAAGAACCCGGAGGGTTACACGGATGAGCAGATCAAAATGGCTCAGCAGCATTTGTTGAAAGGGCATGACTTCTTCAAAGTCACATCTGCAGGGCTGATGTCAATTATTGAGAAGCAAGTGACCACACTTTCACCGGAACCAGCCAAGTTGCTCATTACCAGCTTAACATCAATTTTACGATATATTGTAGTGATCGACCATGAGGCGACGCGAACAATGTTTGAGCGCTTACAGCAACATGAGCATCGCCCTCATGCCCGATTCTATCCACGAGTTATTTCACTTGAGTGGAAGCTCTCTATTCTCAAGAAGCTTATTATGTCAACACAAATGCAGCTGCGAGTATTCGGGGTCACGACTATGTGCTCTGATCTGCTGGGTGTTTATAACGAGAATAGGAGTCTTGCTCCACTGGACGACAACCCCGTTCTCCATTACATCGCCAACTTCATTATCAGTAATAAAATCATCCCATATTTAGTCGGCACTGGATCACATCCTGAGATTATTAACGATAGTTTCAACATCGTGGGATTTTTGATTGCCACTAAAACCTATTCGGACGAACTAGCAGACACCATCTGGCAATCCGTGACCAATAGCCAAGATCCCAGAGTTGTGGAGGCTGTTCTCAAAGTGTATAAGAATACTTTAAACCTATATGATTATGAGTCGTTGCTCAAGCTCTGTCGGAAAGTCAATACTCTTCCGATTGACTCCTTTACAAGCGGTATGCGGGAATTGTGCGAAAAGCTGTTCAACGAAATGCAGGGAAAGACCTACGAAGTCAATGTAGGACCCCGAAATGATTCGGCCCCAGCTGATTTATGCGTTCGACTCATCCGAGAATCCTCAAACTTCCCCCCAGAGACTCCCCTGATCTATCATGATACCCAAAAGTTTGCCGTAGACCATTTAAGAGCGCTTATTTCGGTCCTAGACGATTCCAATCGTAGACGAATTTATCGAGAATGTACCCACGATATTTCGAGCAGGAGTCTCACGGCTCCTGGAAGCATACTGGTGATACACTCTCTTCTGGGCCGCTATAAGACTGAGTTGCATGAATTAGCATCAGATCAAGGACTGACAAGTTTGCTTATTCAGGAGCTAGAATCTGCAATTGCAGAGGGTCCTGACTCGTCAAGCTTGTATAACAGAAGAGGCCTACCGTACATGGCACTGCGTGAGCTGCTGTTCAAAATCATGGTTCAGGTACCGGAAACAATTTCTCATGACTTAGGTGGCAAACTTTGGAACTCATTGGTTGGCCCCGGCTCCAAGAAAGAAGATCGCGATGCTTCCTGGGCATTACTTATGAATGCGAAGAGAACTTCCCCTTTAGACAACCAGTTTTTCAGCACATGCTATCAGGACCACCTTCCCACCTTACCCCCGGAATGTTTCACTGCGGGGGCCTTGGACTTTGTCAAAGATGCTGTACAAATGGCACTGAAGAGAGTTCCGCAAACCCCTGCAGAAGAGGATTTCAATTGTCCTCTGCTTGAGCAAGTTTGGCGGATGATTCTGACTGCGCCCCATGCAACTATTGATGCGGCCGCCATTACTACCCTAGTTGATTCATACATAAACTCTCCATTCGTGCATGCTCTACCACAACTGAAGGCGCGTGCCATCCACTCCACCGTCGTTAATCGATGCTTAGAGCAACTGGCTGGCGCAGCAGCGAAGCTCAAGTCATTTAATCAAAATGGCGGCACCATTGGCGACGATGATGGTATGGTCATTGTTGTCTCAAATTCTGAATTCCAAGAACAGGAGATGACCTTTGCACGCTCCCTGGCGGTCTTGAGGGAGTTCTTGCAGGCATACCAGGTCAAGAAGCAGTATGCGATGCCTACACCGAAGCTGAGATCCCCTGTGGCTATTATATCTAGTGCTGTTACTGTCGAAGGCGAGCCTAGGACGGTCAAGTATCAAGCCTTTGATGGTGACACACAAACCGATATAAAGGAGATGGTAATCGGTACCAAAAACAGTGCCGCTTCATTGTTCGCCGGGCTTCAAATGAACACTAATTTTGAGCATTACAGAGTCTACTGGGGAGGCCATTACCATGTACCAGATATTGAACTTGAGATCTGCAAATCGTTTGATGATCTTAAGCTTAATGGACTTGTCCTAATACAACGTCGTAAAGACTCAGATAGCCCTGTTGACAGCATTGAGATGGAGATCATGAAGCACATTGATGAGCTATGGGGTTATCTTGGTATGCAAGAAGCAGTTGCCAAGGAGGTATGTATCGATATGGTTATCTAAGATCATTGTTGCTAACAATGTTAGATCTATTTCTTCCTAGTCAAGTTTCCCTTATATCATCGAGTAATAGAGGATATCCGGACAGCTACTGTGTCATACACGGAGATATTCCCGCAGGGCAAACCATACAAGTCATTATATGCTATCCACACGCTTCGGGAGTTCATATTTTCTGAGTCACAAAAGGTATGTTTGCCTATTCTCAACAATATGATATAGCTAATGACAACAAGGGCGCTGTCAACGAAGCCGCACTAACAAGGGCTACCTCTTTGATTGTATCCGCAATGCCGGAGTTATGTGAATCTCGTGATGTCAGCCCTGAGACGAGATCTTTACTAGCATATACCATGATTGACTGCTTTGCGAATCTACTTACCGGCAAGTTCCTTGTATCTAGCAGAGACGGCATTGCTAACGGAATCAGAAAATAAAATACCTCCATCGGCGATAGTTGGCTGGAATGATATTTTACTTCATTGTCTCCTTCAATTGCTACAAGAAGCAAAGGCCGATGGTGTCCAGGTGGAATCATCGAGATTGGTTTGTCGAGCTTTTGATGCAATTCTAGAGGCTGCCAGTCAAAGTCCTGACTTTTGGGCTCTGGTGAAAGTCCATGTGAACACCGGCGAATTTCTTCGAGATCTGTTGCTCGTAGAACCAAGACAGCCGATTCGAAGAAGCGTCATGAAGACTATAAATACTAAATCGGTGTATCACGCAAGGTAGGATAATACTTCTGGTCCGGAATGTATGTTATGTATTTAATGTGTTTCTAGTCACGCCCAAGTCAAATCTCCGGAAATCCTCGAGACATTTTGGTCGCCTATAGTAGAAGTTGTGTCTGACGTTAGCCAATATCTCGAACATACTGAGGAAGTTTTCCAACTGGCCGAAAATTTGTTAAAGAGATTAGCGGAAACAGATAACAATTCCATCAATCTTGACGGCTTACTTGAGTCTTGGATGTCTCAACTGATTTATTATGCACCTCATGATGTAAGGCTGGAATCATACCTATCACTATGCTTTGAAGCTAATCAAATTTTAGAAGCTCGAACGTCTGAACAGAGTTGATCCAATTGCTCGAGGTCTTGCTAGCCTCTGCTACTGCGCAGCATCGCTCGCTGAAGCTTCTCAAAAGCACTTCTCTTGCAGGTAAAGCCTGTCAAAATATCACTCTGCTGGATATATACTAATTTTATAGGTCGCTGGGGGTGGAACTGCTCCAAAAACATTTGTTTCCTGATACAAGTACTCCTGCAGATGAAGAAACCCTTGTCGTATCGCAGCTTCCGTTAGTCGATTCGCATACTCGCCACAAGATCTCAGAGACCATATTCATCTTAGTTAAGGATGATGCCGAGGAATACAAACGAATCTTACAAAGCTTAGACCAGCTTACTCCTTATGATGCTAAGCTTGACCGTAGGTGTATTCTTTTAAATAGCTTATAGAGATATGCTTATCATGGGCTAGATCCTTACCTATACGACTTCACCAATAACTTTGAACGTAGTAAAGCCATTCGGTCATCTACTGGCTATGTCGGCCTCAGAAATCTGTCTAACACTTGCTATCTCAATTCTCTCTTTACGCAGCTCTTCATGAATATTCCATTCAGAGAGTTTATGCTCAAGGCTCGCGTTGCTGATGGTGGCGCTTCACAGAAATTGCTCCGTGAAACCCAGCTCCTTTTTGGGTACATGCAGAACAGTCTTGAGAGATTCGTCGATCCATCGAATCTTGCCGGGTCGATCAGAACTTTTGATAACACAAATATCGATGTTACTGTTCAGATGGACGTTGATGAGTTCTACAACTTAATTTTTGATCGCTGGGAAAGCCAGATTATCGGACCAGCGGACAAGAGAAAGTTTCGATCATTTTATGGTGGGCAATTGGTACAGCAGGTTAAATCTCGAGAATGCCCGCATATTTCTGAGCGCTTGGAACCCTTTCTGGCTATTCAGTGCGATATCAAAGGCAAATCCAACCTTCAAGAGAGCCTGCAGGCTTATGTTGACGGCGAGATCATGGATGGCGACAACAAATATAAATGCTCAACATGTGATCGCCACGTCGACGCGGTCAAAAGAGCCTGCCTCAAGGATGTCCCGGACAACCTGATATTTCACTTGAAAAGATTCGACTTCAATCTTAAAACTCTCATGCGAGGCAAGGTCAATGATTGGTTTTCATTCCCTAGGAGAATTGATATGCGGCCATATAAGGTAGAGCATTTGATGAATGAGCCTGGAACATATGAGGATATTTTTGAGCTGGTCGGAGTCCTAGTCCATGCCGGCACAGCTGAGTCGGGGCATTACTACTCATATATTCGAGAAAGACCTACCACGTCTGATAAGGAACCTTGGGTGGAGTTCAACGATGACCTGGTTACGCCTTGGGACACAAACCAATTGGAAAATCACTGCTTCGGCGGCCCTGAATACAACGACGTTGGTAGTATCCCGTTTGAGAAGAACTACAGCGCATACATGTTGCTGTATCAACGTTCGTCTACATTATCGGCACAGACAGAGGCGGTGGAACGCTCAGTTATGTCATGTCCTATCCGGGTGCCCCTACCACCGGGAATGTCGAACCATATCGTCCAGAATAACGAACTATTGATGCGTAAGTACTGCTTGTATGATCCATCACATGCAGCCTTTGTCCTCAAATTACTCTCGAACATGAAGCAAATTAATAAGGGAGAGTGCTCGCCTACCCACGATCTGGAAAGGCTTGCTATCAACTCCTCGATGAATTTCTTAGACCAAGTAGTTGTAAGGAACAAAGAAGTCCCAGATTTCATGAATTTTGTGGGATCCATGAGACGGATTTGCCAAAGCTGCGCGGATTGCAGCTGTGATTTCTTGGAATGGTTCTATGAGAGACCGCAAGTCATCCGTCAACTGATTCAGAGAAGCCCAGAGGGTTTAGTTCGTAATGAGATAGCTACCTCTATCCTTCACGCACTAGCCAAAGTCAAAACCGACCGCCCAGACCTCTATGCCGACGAAGATGGTCCTGAGATCCTACAGAAAACAATCCAGACTGTAGATCGGCTTTGGGAGACGTTTCAAAGTTCTACTCGCTCGTGGCCTGAGTACTTTGGACTTCTTCTCGGAATTTCTAAGATGGGAGAGATTGAATCTGCTGTTCTCTTGGATCATCAATATCTGCAAAGATGCATGGAGATCGTTACTGCTGACACTGTGTTGCCGTTATCACCTCAATATCAACGGATGCTCATCAATGTCAACAAACGAAGCACTACTAGGCCTGTCTCCTTCGATCCTATAATCGGTTTGCTTGACCAGCTTCTTCAGACTTGCGATTTGACTCTGGAAGCAGCTGGCGATAGGGAACAGCGTCTTGAAGTAGCCATGAACGGAAGTCCTATTCCTATCAATGACGCTGAAAGAGAGCTCATGGTGCAGCAATGGACCAGAAACGGCGCAAATATTTTAACGCAAAAGCTTATTATGGTCCATCACAACTTTGACGTAGTGCGTAACATCATCGCAATGCTCTTGAATTCTCCAGACAACCTCGATGCTACCATTTTCAATGCAATTATCAGTGGCATCCGCGAGGCGCAGCATTGCAAAGCCTACCTTCAGGCGGCACTGGTGTACTGTGAGCATACGGATAATGTGGCAAACATTAAGAGAATGGTTTTCCAAGCATCGCAAGCCATCGAAAGTGATTCTTCAGACGGCTCCGTTTTCTTGAATTTCCTCATGACTTTGCCCCAGTCGAATGCTAATCGCAACGATATTCCTAATGAGCGTTGCCGGCAAATCATTTTGGAGACATGTAATGTCTGGGGCCCGAAGCTTTTGAATAGCTATATTCCCAACGTAAGAAGCGATACCGAGACTTATCTTACGAACCTTCTTCTTCGATTTGCGGCAGGCCTCGATAATAGCTCATTGGAGGACCAGTCTCCTCAGGACTTAATGCTCATGAGAAAGACCGGACAGAAGCTAGGATTTGGCTGCCTTAATCATTTGACTGATACATATCTATCGGAATCTGGTCGACAAGCTCTACGTCCACATTTAGATTGCATTATCCGAGTGATTCAAAAATGCAAGCCGTTCTTTGACCCTGGTAGTAAAGATCAGTCAGATTTTCTCCTTAGGGAACAGAGTGAGTTGCTTTTTTTTTCTGAGTGGTTATTATCTTACTAACCACATATAGATATCGTTCCTGATGTCAAAGCAGTTACTGTTGATGAGGTTCCTGATGACTCTGGTGAGCCATATCTCCAAAGATGAAAATGGATTCGGCTAACAGACCTAGAATGGGATGGATCAGAAGATGGCTATGGTTCTTCCGAACCAATGGATAGCATCGCAGAGCTAGTTAGACCTAGTAACGAAGCAATGGACGTGGAGACGCAGCTCTAAGTCCAACGAATTACGAATTTCTCAGTCGAGTCATTATTTCGATTTTCATGAATCAAGGCGCATGAAGCGGGCGGGGTACGGGAAACAGAATAAAACGCGGGATGCACGGAACTGGCGCAAAATGGTTGCTTTTTCAAAGAGGTGATTCTTTGCTGACAATTTGCGTTCAGCTTCATCGTCCCGTTTGAGGATCGATTACATGTGGAATTAGACCAACAGGGCATGGTGTTTAGGGCGGATGCTCAATTTTTAGACAATGACGTTATCGGGTCTGTGCTGCATCACTAGAAGGACTGGTGGGCAGCAAGCATGAGATATAATTTTACACCTTAGTATCTACACCGGATATTCATAACGTGATATGCGTGTACTATCTACTCTGATCTCCCAAACGCCATGGCTTTGCAATTCTTTTAATCATGTATTCCATCACTTGTTACTGTGTCACAAACACTCCAGCCACAGCATCTGAGTCTTCGAGTGTCAGTTTGTAGGTTGAATTGTCTTTTATTGGATATTTCACAGTAATATCGATTTTTAATTGGCTGTGCCTTAGTCTTCCGTGTCCTCTTGTATACCGCAACCTAGTCATAGATTGGTCTGGTCTATGGCGGTAGCAGGAAACACGCAACATGATAATTCTGGCTTAATGGCTCAGGAAGAAGTAACAGCATTAAGCAACTCCAAGAATGTGTCCATTTAACCTCAGACTCTGGGTCTCATTGTATGCATTTAAATTGTAGTGGAGTCTTTCTGTTGTGGCCAAGTCTCGATTTATACCTCTTTCTGCCAAATATTGTTCAAACAATCGAGGCCGCCCCCAGCCCAATCTGCCTACATATCCGCAGCGATAACGAAGGTGGTAACCCCTAAGTTGCTGAAAGCTCACATATTATCGACGACTGCTCAGTCTGCGGCGCTTTGGAGAGAATAAGATCTAATTATTCAGCATACGGGAGAAAGACGGAGGAGCTGTCTTCCTGCCAGAGTACAAGCGCTCACACGGGCAAGGCGTCCAACAGGCGAAATACGATAGACTGACGTCTCTATAATTAACCACCCATGGCCAGATATCAGTCTTGCATACACATGCTGCAACAATTTTTGTCGATGAAATAAAGGCGAGTTGGAGATTTCTCTTACAAATTAAATTGATCATACACTCTCGCTCAAAAGCGTCCCAATGGTTATTGCGATCGCTGTGGTGCTGCATTTACGGGGTGTGTATGATTGTTGGCAATGCCGGGGCATGGCGCTAAATTTAAGAGCTTTGGCGAATTGTGTGATTTGTGCTATTTGGTTGGGTCTTTAATTCTGCTGGTGCTAACGATTGAACGTTGCAGATGCGAGAATGTTCAGAAATTGATTAGCAAAAATCTGAGATGGAAGTGACAATACCTTGATGCGTGGGTTTGAATTATTCCCAGATCAGATAGTGCGATCAACACTTGCCGAGCCTGCAGATTGAATTGTAGAGCAGCTTAATGCCAATCTCTACTGTTTCTACTACACTTGCTATGTCCCGCCGGCCTCCTTGACATCCCTTACTAGCAAAAAGCTAGTCATTGGCCTCGGAGATGAATTGGGTGACGCCGCACTCAGCACCACACTCATCTTAACCTTCTTATTTTGTCGTGTAATGGATGAGCCAACGCAAAACACGGTCACTGAAAATCTCTACCTAATAGTACTCAAAGTGCTGCGGCGAAGATTCTAATTATGGACTCCTTGAAGCAAAGTCGAAGGACTGCTCAAAGTTCTGCGTTTTCAGAAGAGAAATACCCGGTGGAAGCTTCCGCAACCTTGAGGCCTGGCGGGGGCACAGCACAATACTTTGGTCCAACTTGCATAGTGACTGTGGCCAACGGGGATACGGCCCATACAGGTCCGGAGGCAGCCTTGTGGATTGTGACCTCAATTTGAGCTTTCGAAGTTCTAATATCAATGATACATACAGGTAATCATTTTCGTGCGGCTACTTGTGTTATATAAGCTGAACTTGTTAATTTCAATCGAGTATATACAATACATTTAGTGCTTAGATTCAGTTAACTTGTTTGATATATTACGTGTCACAATGAAATAAGCCTTTAAGGTGCAGCATCATTATTGCTTGTTTTCAAATTGTATATAGTAACGAGTATTATGGACATTAAACAGGTTGTGAGGGACTAACCATGTGGGTTTGAAGATAGTGGATCAAGGGGATCTACCGGAGCGGGAGCCTGTGCGTGCGATCTTTTAAGAATAGAATCTGGTCCAAGCGCGAAGCGGCGGCTAAAGGGATGATCGTTTCTTGATCAGCACTTGAGTGAGATACGCTATTTCCACCCCCGCTAGCTTGTTCATGATAGGGACGCGTTGTGCATCGATAGAACTTTTGGGTGTGGCTACAGACCCTACTTTGCCGCCGACTTGTCAGAGTAGGGATCCCTTGAAGAAACAATAATAGAAACACCGGGCCAATAGGAACTAATCATCCCCTAGATTGCGTTATTCGCATGCGACATGCATGTCGGAACCCTGATAAACTAGAATAGACGATGCGGGGTTCTCCACTTTCCAGGGGAAAAATGTCGACGCCGCAAATTAGGCGCCAAAGCCCAGAATAGGTTCCACCATGGTATTTGTTTACTTGACTCTCTATATCTATCACCTCTCCCTTCGTGTCAACAATATGCACCGCTCACCAGCTCTCCAACAATCTCTCTACCAAAGCTTTCAACTCTATTTGGATCATCATGTCTTCCCCTAGGCTTCAGATCTCTTCCCCATTGGAGGCCGGTGCTTCTCTCCTCGACGAAAAACGTCTACCGCCCATTCTCACCGAAGCACTAGAATATGTCTCTAGTCGTCTTGTACGGAAACAACTCCACCTCTCCCTTATCGTTATCCGCAAGAACACACACGCACTCCAATCACCGGTCGCATCCCCGAACTTGCGCCGCTCATCCGTCACGTCCGCTTCTTCTGCCTCATCGGTCCTCTCACCAGCGCGCTCTCTATTCGATTTCTCGATGGCATCCTCAAGCCCGCCACCAACGAGCCGCTCTACTTCCGCATGCCCCAGCCCAGACCTACCTAGCCCATCTCTCTCCCGCACAAAATGGCCATCCCTCCCTTCCTCACCCAACGCCTTCAAGTCCTCCAAATCTACACCGTCGACCTGCTCGTCCCCAGTCTCCTCCCCGGCACTTACAAGCCCAAGCTCGCTAGCACAGAACCCATGGGGTATCAGCCTGATGCACGCATGTGCGCTCACACCGCGCTCCGAGAAATACCTCCGCCTCTACATCTCGCGCGCCGAGCGCAAGTTCCCGTCCATCGGCTCCGGATGGCTGTCTTCTCTCCCACTATCCACCAACATCATGTGCGGCGCGACGAACGACCTGATTCGTCGCTCTCTTATGCAAAACTCTGTTCTTTTCTCCTCCGAAGGACTTACGCTCCTTGATCTGGATCATGTGTACACCTTCAAGTGCCACTTGCAACAATACTCGAAGACTTTGAGGGGCGACGATTTGGGGAGGGCGGTTGATGAGTTGAGAAGGATGGTTCTTGTGCACGGCGGGAAGCGGATCACCAAGGGGTATCTCATGCGTGCGTATGACTGGTTAGGCGTTAGCCTTGCTGCTCTCGTGGATGTCAATGAAGCGTACAAGAATACCTATGGAGGGAGGTCCAGGGCCGGTGGGATTGAAGTTGAGGCTTTGGGCTCAGCATCGCCGCCGCCTCTTGAGACCAATTTACGGCCGAAAACGTATTCTTTGGTGCAGGTCGGCGAGAGCGCCAAAGGAAGGGAGGGCGTTAGCCCGGGAGGCGTGAGGGGAGCTAAGACTCCGAATGGGTCGGATGACATCACACCTGTTACCCAAGGAGAATGGCTGTGTTTGATGGTTGGGAAGGGGTGGGAGAGACCGCCGAAGGAGGTGCAGATCGTGAGTTGTTAAATGGTGCTAGGTTTTTTTGAACCTCTGTTATTTTCACAAGAGTTGGGGGGTTATATCCGAGAGCAAGAGCTGCGATTGGACTGGTTGCATTTGGAACGGAGTTTAAAAGGCGTTTGGCGCGAAGATGATATCTCTTCCATATTTTGGAATGGGCTGCTCAACAGCAGAGGAATAGAAGTGATATGGTATCGCAGGTAGCGGATACAATGGCACGCATTTAAAGCCTGTTTCATAAACTATGAAATGTCCAACACTAAATATCAACCCATCTTCTAATCAAGCTGGCTTCCCGTGCAAACATCTTCAATTACCTAGATCAGACGATACAGAAAGACACTCACTCTCAATACCGCTAAGATCTCTAATAAACGGTCGCCTGATTCTTGGCATTTAGCCTTCTTACCGTTAAATGATCCTTTCGCCACAGGGTGGGGTTTCTTCGATATACTTTGCTGCAGATGTTCCCACCGCCCTATGGCGCCGTTCCACAACACCAGCCGTCCTGTCGCAGGCAGAGAGGATTTGGTCGGTTCTTTGTAAATGAGATGCTGCTAACGTGTCAGGTACAGATCCTATTGGCAGAATTTTGCGAGAAGCCTTACAGGTAGCACCAAGGCAAGCTTCAATCTAGATTATATATATGTGAGGTAAAGCGCCTGGTTCAAAACGTTGACGTTCTTAAAGCGTGGACTTATGCTAAGTTGAGATTTTGTACGTTGAACTGCCGTTCGCAGCTTACATATGTTTTGTGAATGAGCTTAACCTTTCTCTAGAGGTTTCAGGCAGGGCATGTAGGATGCACATCGCCTGATATCTGCGATCCTTAATGGGGCTAAATACAAGAGCTACTTCTGTTGAAAGCATTTTCTTGATTGTTGCACATGCGACTCTTCCCACTGATGTCCAGAAGCACAAGAGGGGAATAGGTCGCCTTCATGAAGGAAGAATTTGTGGTTCTGAGTTCGATGTTGGAGTTTGTTGGTGTTAGTCTTGGAGGTGGTTGTGCCTCGGATCAGTTGTCAAGAACCGGGTATATTCGATTACTTACACATTCAATGTACTAGTTGACCTTAGAAATTCCATAGGTATTTTAGTCTTGGATAATCTTTCTTCGTATGGTGCCCAGTCCAACACATTAACCAAAGCCAAGGGCTGAAGCGAGAACAAATCAACCTGGCCGCACTATAGGCTAGACACTCAGCCACAAGAGGAATAGACGTCAACGTAATGGTAATGCAGCTAATTGTTGGGTTTGTAAAGGCTGTACGTCGAGAACACCCCAATGAGCAAGTTTGATTGCATTGTTTTCATTTCCGTCCACCTCGACTTTTCAGATACTCGCTTTACGCCCCTCCTTGTTCCCCTGCAATTGGGTTTCTCGTATATTGCTACACAGCTATGAAGGAATTTCGCTGGTGGCAAAGCCAAAATATTGCGTTTTGATCCCGAATTTGGTCCTTCTGTTAACCGCACTCTTTGCTCAGTATCAGTCCATATCTAGGTTGCTTAAAAGCAGACTTAGCCTTGCTGGAATTAGTGATACTTGCCCAGCACAAAAAAAAAAGATCCATAGCAGCGGTTTAGGATGTGCAGAAACGAAGTAACAAATAGTTAACAGCATCGAAGGGCGTCAAGTGCCTATCATATTCTGATGCGTGCAAGAGATAGAAACCATGAAAACCAGTGCTGACATTCAATGTGGAGCTGTCGAAACGCGATAAAATGGGTATCATTTGTGATATTTGATCTTGAATGAGAACTATTCAGAACTCGTAGTAGCTGATCACCAGCCGTACCTGCTACTAGCCTCAGCCCTATTACTCTTCCCCTTCGCGAAACTCTCCTCTAGCGCATCCTTCTGACTTTGCGCTGCATTGACCAATTGCTTCAAGCTATGCTTGCCTGGCGCAATCGCCCTCACAGGATTATGCACAACCTGCTCGCCTGATGCACGTAGCTCCTCGTTATGAAGATATTCCTGATCTGTATTGAAATTGATGATCTTAGTCGCTGACTGAACTCCTCGTCCTCCTTTCTGCCGGCCGAATAATTGTCGGCGTTCGGCCGCCGACAGATTTAGATCGCCAGCTATGTCGTCGAGAGACTGAGAGATGGGTGGAGTGGGTACCGCAGGTGGCGCTGTGAAGGAGTGATTTGGCGTGTAATCTTCGTAAGAAGGCTCAAACTCTTGGGTTGATTCTTCTTCAACTTCGTACTCAGGCTCAAGCATCATGGGTTTGTATTCTCCGCTTGCGATTGATTTTTCTAAGGCTGAAGTCTCTGGCGCGAGTGAGAACATAGAAACTTTAGGTCGGGAAGCCGGCTTCTCAGCAGCTTGTGGCGTTGCTGTTAATGCTGCCGTGGTGCGGGTGGTAGTTACTGGAGTAGCAGGAGCTGCGACGGTTTTCTTCTTCTTCGCTGGCTTCCTGGAAACTGATAATGGCATAAACATTGTGGGCTTCCCAACTAGCTTCACTTCGCTAGGTTTTTGCTGCTCGACATCTGCTTTCACACCCGGTGCCTCGCCTTCTTTCTCATTATCATCATAGGACTCCTGTGCCGGTTCTGGTTGCCTGCTAAATCCGGGAGCAGCTCCAGTCTTCAGGCTCACGCCGGCCCCAAGACCCCTCTTTACTCCTCCGCCTCCGATGGAGGTACCAGCTGCTTGTCCTGTCCGTTTGGGAGCTGGGAGAAGTGAGTTGAATCCGCACAGTCCTCCACTACCACCAACTTTTATCCGCTTGGCAGGAGGCTCGTCTCCGGCATCATTCTTCAAAGAGGGTAGCGAGACTTTGATCTTTCCTGGATTCGATCGATCGACGACTTTTTGAAATGTTGGCTTTCCTAGAAATATTGATTAACTCTATCACTGATCTAAATTGTCGCATTTAGCTTACCTGTAGTTGCAGGTTTTGCTGAAGATTGCTCCACATCTGATTCGTCCGAGTCTGAATAATCAACAAGCGTCATTTCACGGCCACTGTACGGAATTGGAATATAGGTAGGAGCTTGGTTATATTTGCCTTTTCACTGCTTGGTTAAGCTGTGATGATGTTATAAAAGCCTGCTTAACAAGAAGGCTGGTGCCAAGATTATTAGTGGGCCTGCCCTGGACGACAAGGCTGAGGATCCCGAAGCTCGCATCCTCCATGCCGATCATTGTCTGAGAGATGCTACTCATAAACTTAGCTATTTCCTGTACTAGCGATTGTTTATCGAAGCTTTAACCGCCTGGAATAGGCACAGCACGCGTAATGTCCGTCATTCAAGTTGAGGAGTATGAACTTCATTCCCTTTCATTTTACTGGCTAATCATTGCCGTAGTCTGGTTTCCTACCAACTACGCACAAATTATCTCAACACAATCACAGATGGCGTTGGAGAACGTTTGATTACCATTAACGATGCCTTCTTGAACACTCCCGGGTTCAAAGCCGCTGGCTGGCGTGCGAATCCTGCGAACATCAAACGTACACATTCTCCACCAATACCGACCGCAATAGCATCAGAATACTTTCAGGCTCCTCCACGGTCGGCTGGCTTGACACTTGAGGATGAAGCTGAGGAAGGAGGGATGGTCACCGGAAGTGGAGTAGGGGATACGGTCGGGCCCGGCATCGCCATAAAAAGGAGGCGTCGCCGCGAGCAGCATGAAGAGGAGGATAGCAGTGATTTGAGTGATGATAGCGATGAGGATGGTGAGCAACGAGCTGCTCAGCAGATCAAGTTCTCAAAGATGCCTATCCGAAATCGCTCTGGATCTTCGCCTCTTCGAGGCTCCAATCTTCGGCAGTCATCAACCGTGACCTCTCCAGCACGTACCATTGCGGCAGGACCACGTAGAGGCTCTCAATCGGCATTGGAAGCCGTCAAAGAGCGCGCTAGACGAGATACTGTCACCAGCAGTGAGATGTCCTCAGACAATGAGTTCGATGCTTCGGCATTCCAGAGACGCAGAGCCGACTCTGCCCAAAATACTTCAAGGGCTAGTAGAGCACTACAAAAGCAGATTTCAAACAATTCGGATCCGAATGTCGGCATAGTAAGACAGCAAAGTGATCTACTAGAGGAGGAAGAAGATGATTCAGACGCATCCGACACTTCGTCTGCTTTTGTGGGAAGTCTTGATTCTCTTTCCCTCCTTGACAGTGGAGATGGGCCAATGAACGGATCACCAACAGAACAGGTTGTCGGCACCGTGCCTAAGCAATTGACAAGAACGCCTACAGTCAAATCTAAACCTGCTCCAGCGGTACTTCAAGCGCTCCCTCCTCCACGACCGATAAGTATGATTCAACCTAAGAGTCTGCTTTCGGCAGCCATCAAGGCGAAACGTACAAAAGCTGCAATGCCATTTGAGTCATTTGCGTCGCTTTCTGGGCAGGGTGACCCGAATCCTCTGTCGTTACGCATTTGGGCGCCTTTCGCAACATCTACTACGAAACCATTTGAGGTCCTCATACGAAGGAGCGTTCATGAGAATGAGGCAAATGATCGTCAGGTCACGGTTGCTGATCTTATTGGGTTGAGCCTTTGGAGATATTATGAGGAGAAGTTACAGCCTCCAATTGCAACTGACAAACTGAATGTCAATCGTTGGACTTTACGAATGGTTGAGGATGAAGAAGTTGACTATGATTTCCCAGCTCTCGAGCGAAACAAGCCTGTAGTCGCATTTACCACGGTCAACAACCGTGCACAAAGATCAAGATCTAATACTAAACCTTACGATGAGTTTGCTCTAGTCGAGGCAACAGACGAACAATTTGAACAGAACCAAGCTTTAACACCACAGTTTCAACAGGAATCCGCCACCACATCCGCTGTTGGAGGTGATGATTTTCCAATGGCATCATTCGCATCCAAGAACACATTGTCTGCGGGTGAAAACCAAGGGACACAACCTCGTCTGAATCCTCTCTTGACGACAATGACTGCCTTCCGACAGAACCCATCACTTGCAGATTCTCCTGCTATAGGCTCGGCAACTAGCAACACTCCTACTAGGAGTGGAGTAAAGAAACTTTTGAAAGTGCATATACACTCAGCCGATGCAGCACCGGGACAGATGATCACTCTGGATATTACCACAGATACATATTTGGCAGAAGTTCTTGATATCGTCTGCAAAAAGAGGCAGCTAGATAAAGCCAATCATGTTTTGAAATTGACAGGATCCGGGACAGTAGTACTTTTGGATCGCACTGTGGAGTCCATTGGTAATCGGACAGAATTGGACCTCTTCCGTCGTCGCTTTGCAACTGACGGTCCGCTGACTATGACCGGGTCTCCTAGCAGTAGCTCCCCAAAGGTACCTCTGATGGGGGAAAGAACTGGGGAGCTACGTAAAATAAGAAAGGGCGCGATGATGGGAGGAATACATCCTCTGGCACAGGAAGCTGTCAAGCAGGCTGAGCTTGGAAGCTCAAATTACCGCCGGTATACAGTTTGGCGAAAGCAGCCGATGAGATTCGTTGGCATGAATGAAAGGGTCATTGCGATAGATGGCGAATATCTTCACATTATGCCATCATCTACAGGGAAGACAATGTTTGAAGGCCAGGGGAAAACAACAACAGTGCACTTCAGTAATGTTGTAGGCTGTAAGGTTATGAGAAGGCACCCCACCACATTCAAGGTTTGTTTGCATCGGCATCCGCGCTTGAGAATGCTTGTTTACTGATCGAATTTAGATTGTTGTTTATAAAGCCTCGGAGACCAACAAACGGTATGATTTTGAGGCAAAATCTGCTGATGAAGCCAAAGAAATCGTTTTTGAAATCTCGAAAGGAATCGCGCCATATCATCAAGTGTGAAAGTGTGGTGTCAGCGACATATAATTTGTCCAACAGGAGATCTTACCACACTGTCATGTGAATGGAATGCTCGGCAGATCATCCGTTCCTGCAGAAATTCATCCGCCACCCCTGGCAAGGCCAAGATCTGACTCCGGGCATTTGAAGCTCGGATCTTCACTTCGACAGGACCGCTTTTCATGATGAGAGAATTTCTCTAACCTATGGGAATTCGTACAATTCCGATTTATCCAATGGCATTCGTGGTCAAAACTATTCTAAAAGTGGCAACTAGACGTGGCTGAGATTACTGGCCCTAACTTATCGGAATTCTGGAGGATACTGCCAACTATGGCAATGCAACTGGAGAAGATGAGATATGGGATCTTCTGGACTTGTAGCCGCATAATGGCGTGCTAGACTGAAGCACGCTGACTTGCTATGTCATGGAGGCACTCCTCGTATCGAGGAAAGGCTACAGGTGTTGGCTCCACGCTTGAAAGTTCAACCTTTCTAAATCTCCACGATCCAATCAGGAACAGGTTCTTTGAGACTTTCACAAACAAATGTCCTGTCATGCTTACTACCAAGAGTCGTGACGTTATCAACCGTTTCTCCCGCTTGATTGTCGGAAACCTCAACCCGCATGTTTCATTTGAGTCCTATACATGTGTTTGCTTTTCAAGATGCTTACATGACAGTTGGTGTCCCAATTTTTGCTACCTGTTCCTCGAGTAACATGGTTACGAAGCCTGTGCCAATAGATAGAGTTCAAGTGACTTTTCTCAGTTTCGAGATTGGCCACAAGACTGCGTGTCTTATAATTTGCACTGACTCGGCTCCGCTTGTGTTGCTTTAACTAATTGACCCCCAAATTCGTGGCGTCACTGCACGGGCGGATCAGTTCCAAGCGGCTCCGAATGACACCAAATCGCTTGGCTGCGGACCTCCGCTAAACCATTCTTCCTGCAGCCAATATGTGACGTAAAAGGACAGCGGCGTTTGCTGATCCAAGCTTTTTGGGTCAATTGGTTTAGTTGCGCCTGCTAGGGGTAAGTTACTGCTCCGAGATGGAAATATATAATTCGGCCACCTTCCTGTTCTCCGGCTATTTCACAACATAAGCGAATCTCCTTCAGATATCACAGACAATCACAAAATACAATCCTCAGCATGCAATTTAGATCCATCCTCGCTTTAGCCTTTGCTGCTGCTGTCTCTGTTCGTCTTTTCTTCTCTCGGCCTCTCGGAAACATTTATTAATACCCAGCAGGCCCAAACCGACGGCGGCGGAGAAATCGCCTCCTCAGTAACCGATATTACAAGTGACGCTACCTCCTTTGCATATAGCGCGACCGGGACCGTAACCTCCTCAGTCGGATCCGAACTCATCTCCTCCATATCTTCACTTCAATCTTCCGCCTCCTCCGAACTTGCTTCCATCAACTCCTCTATCTCCGTAGCCACGTCTACCAGCTCAGACAGCGCCGCATTTTCAAGTCAGTCAAGCCTATTGGGTAATGTCACGAGCAGCATTGGCAGCCTGACCAGCAGTGCAGGCAGCGTGACAAGGTCGAATGTTATCTCCGTGACGCGGACTACGACTGATGCCACCGGAAGACCTAGCACAACTGTTGATGTTAGCATGAGCACCGGTGCCGCTGCCGCGAAGATCGGCGCTGTCGCTATGGGGGCTTTGTTTGGTGGTGCTGCGGTTTTAGGTGCCTTGTAAGAGTAGCTCGATATACTATAGATGAAGAATTTTATGGGTTCGCTCGAGAATAGAGCAATGATTCTGCAGATTTCTTGATAGCTGTTGTAATATAGAACTAGCTTGCCATAATATATGTACTAATAACTTTCTGTGCCTCACAGATCTGCCAATACTGTTAGGTGGTCTTGTTCTTAGGAGGCAACCAACCACAACCTTGCTGGATCTGGCTGTGTCTTGCCCATGATATGTAGTACGAAATAACCAAGTCTATTCTTTCTGTTTAATGACCTTTTCTGACACACGTCCCTTTTACATAATGACACATACCAAGAACAAAAAACATCAAATTGGCAATAGGAAATCTTAATTTACTAACCTACCTGATTTTCTCTTACCCCAAAAAATACAATGTTGCTTTACAGACCATCTTCTAGCCCATAGACGACATCCAACCCCTGCTATATGATTCCCCGAATTGCAGCAGCCACGACCCGCACCGAGCCCTGACTTTCTAGCCCTTACAGATGAGTTCATTCTGAATATCTTTGTCCAACGATGCTCAGTGATCGAAATTTGGTTATGATGTGTAAGCGAAAGGACCCCGATCTGGTTCAGATTTCGATCTGGAAACGTTCAATAAAAGATCCCATGGTGCGCATGTTTTTTTAGGAAGGGAAAGAAGAGGTGGGCCGGAGGGGAGGCGTTTGCGCAAATGCGGTTGATGCGACCGCGTACATGATTGCAGATCATGGAAGGAGGCGTATAGGCGCTCACGGCCCCGGGGTGATGAGGCGTTTGGTAGGGTCTCTCAGATTCTTTCGTGGTTCAGCAATGAGGGGATGATACATCTCAGGTGTGAGGCTCGAACGTCCTCGGAGTGTCAAGAATTTGACGCCGGAGCATGGTTCTGTGTAATAAAGTCCGGACGTCTCTCCAGAACAAGGATTGAAAATAGAAGATAACTGTTCTGCAACTAGACACTCTCGCATTGTCCAAAACTAGCTGATTGTATCAAAATTCAGGTGTCTTTATGTTCACTAGGCACTAGCACATTTCAACCAGTTCATTTCTAGCGGGATCAACTAGGCTAGAACAAAGTTCACCGCAGAACCGGTATGGGTTCACCAAATTATACCCAACTTTAAACCCATTTGCACTCCTAAAAGTATCAAATTCCATTTCCCAAGCCCCAGCACCGCCGAACCACCCTTTTCAGGAGATATTGCCGCATCGTGTCATGGCTTGTGTTTTCGTTTGCTGCCCGTTTATCGTAAAATAAGAAATGTTTGCGGTGTTAAAGAGTAATGTGCGGAGTATATGTGCATAGGGTGGTGCTGAACTGTAGGCATAAAAGGAAGCAGCCACTCTTCTCATTCGACTCATATGCGTGCCACAACGTTATACTATACCGAGATCTAGAAATCGCGGAACAATTTGCCGTGTCTAATCTCCATTAGCATGGACTGGCAATATTCTGCAATCTGACTTACTCGTCATGACCATGTTGACCATATTGCTCCGTTTCCTCTGGGTACTTGTCAAATTGACTAGCATCACCTACCCCTGCCTTCACAGGCGGAACATATGGCGCATCGATGTCTTTCTTAGCCAGCCTCTCCCATGTGACTTCTGCAAACCACAGGTGATTTTTGACGTCTTCGGACCCGCCATGCAAATTGCCGAGGCGCTTTGTGAGATCCGCTGTGATCAGTCGTTGAAGTAGGTCTTGGGCATCTGGATGAATATATGGCGGGTACTTGACCTTTCCTTTAAGAATATTCTCGTATATTTTCATTGGAGATCCACCATCCCAAAATGGCGTGTACCCGCATAACATTTCGAATATTAGTATACCTAAAGACCACCTATGCAAAATCAGATATTTTATCACTTGTAGCCAGACAAAATCTTACCAATCTACTGATTTGTTGTATCCTTTGCTCGAAACAACTTCCGGCGCCAAATAATCCGGAGTTCCGCACAGGGTCCAAGTGATGTCTGGAACCTTCTTAGCAAATCCGAAATCTGTGATCTTAAGATGGCCATCTCGGCTTAAAAGAAGATTCTCCGGTTTCAGGTCACGATATATAATCTGCTTTGAGTGAAGGTACTCCAGTGCTAATGTAACCTCTGCAGCATAGAATTTCGCGACAGGATTAGGAAAGCGCTAATATATATTAACAAAATCCTAGCGATTTTTCAGCATGCGCCGGCTTACCTGTGACTTCCTCAAGAGTGAGAAAAGTTCACCTCCTTCCACGAAGTCCATAACCATGTAAAGATTTTTGGAATCCTGGAATGTACCCCAAAGTGTGATGAGAAAGGGATGCTTGACTTCTTGTAGCATCTTCCTCTCATCGTTGGTATGTTCGACCTGTTTCATTTTCACGACTTGCTGCTTCTTCAACACTTTCACGGCATAGAATCGTTGGTTATGCCTCGATTGTACCAGATGCACGCGTCCAAAACTACCAGTTCCAAGTGTTCGCAAAAGCTCGAAATCCACCAAAGAATATTTTCCCTTAGTCTGCCTTATTTGTGTAGGCTCCGGCACTTGTATATTTTGCTGAGCCACATTGTTTGATGCAACAGATGTCGTTTGGGATGATGCTTGTGTCGGATATGACTGGTTTGCGCCATCATTTTGCGGAGGGTGGATAAGGTTGTTGATGCTTGGGAGGTTCTGCTGCTGTGTTGGCGGACTTTGGCTAGCGGTAGGATTATGAGGGTTTGTGTACGGTTGCTGTTGATGGGTGATTCCTTGCGCCATTAGTTGTTGCTCGCCCACGCCAGCGGGACTTTCCTGCTTTGCTGGAGCTGTGGATTGCGTGGTATTCGTGGAAATGCTGGCTATTGAGTTGTCGAAACCTCTAGATGAAGTAGGCGTTAAAGGGCTATTAGGCTGACTTGAGCTTTCATTCGCGGACGAATCTTTCGTCCGCTTGCCTTTTAGGAAACCTAGTGTCTGCTTCATATGTAGTTCGCAGTTTCGTCGATTGTCGATGTGGCAGCGATTATCAAAATGACCAGTTGATCACAGAATTGCGAGTAATTCGTTGGCACCGACAAAGCTGAATGTCTTCGGAGTCGAAACCTTCTCCACAAGGGGGCGCTACGCAGATGCCTCGCGCAGACAGAAGCTGCACCGGACAATTCAATGTAGACTCCAATCTACTAGTGTAGAGCCGTTCCTGAAACAGGAATGCTGAGGCTGGGAGAGAAGACGATTACCAAATGACAAAGCCGAGCAGTTGGGGAATCGTCGATTGGCTGCTTCAATAATTATACGGCTGTAAGTTGGCAATCGGATTCTTGGCTCTGGTGCTGAATCGCAGGAGAATGGTTCTCTGGAGCTATCTTGTCTGATTTGGCAAGTGATGCGGCGTCTTTGGCTGGCTCAATGGCAGGTTAATAATGTCTGGGCACTTTATCAAAGGTTCTGGAATGTTTCGACTTGCTGACACCGTGATATGGCAATTCAACCACCGAGAAGGGACGCCGGATACTTGCAGGTGTGGAGCGACGGCGTAGTTGCAACGCCCCTCAATTGAACTTTGTAACAGAAAGTGGAGGTAATGAGCGGTTCTCTGGGAGGGTTCAAGATCCAATTACGATGCGATAAGCTACCAATTGAGTAGATATGAATCTGTAGGACCAAAGGACGCGATGGTAGAGGGGAGTAAGATACGAAGGAGGAGGAGGATGCTGGAATAAGGATGCAGGATGGTGATGAAGATGGATTGGATGTTCGCGATCGGTGGGGTTGGAAGACGACTGGGTTGACCTCAAGTGGTTTAGTTGCGAGACAAGAGGGGAGGGGGAGAGAGGGAGGGGTGACGAGGGGGACGGACCGACCAAAGCTGAATCTGCATTCAACAAGCGAGTGTTAAAACTAAAAATGAATCACAAGGATGAAAGGAAAGGTTTTGAGGTAAAGTCATTTAATACTGTTAATAGTCTAGATGTTGCCGCTTTGCATACTTCACCTTCATACTTCAGTATCAATTGTCGCATTCAAAAGGTCAGTCTACTATTATTGCTAAAGCTTCACATTTCCCATTTCCTATATATCTCAGCAACAGAAATGACCAGAGACGGCTTTCAATTTACTCTGACAAGCCTACTATTCGTTATTGCTTTCACTGCGCATGGTACAGAGATGGATGGCGATCTACAAAACACCTTCACACTTTTAGGCTCTATGAATGGTCCAAAACTACCCTGCTCCCCCCCCCTCCCCCCCGGCCAAGATCATATTGCTTTTCCCCTGCCAATGTAGGAGATCCTTTGCGAAGAGTTACGTCAACGGAGCCGCAAATATCAAAGTGATGAATATTCTGGAACGTGGTCTCGCTGATTTATAGCTAGCTATCTGGGTGCATCTCGACCGCTGATGGCTACATTTAATAACTTTGAGACCTCTGTAACCGCCTCAATGACATCTCTATCAATATCTTGCCCACCATACTTCTGATTGATCTTATCAGGATGCCAGCGTGCTCGTTCCTGCTTTAAGAGCTCCCGTAGTTGCTCATTTTCTGGATTGAAACCTCGCCAAACCTTCTCTCGTGGTGCTTTTCTGAAGAACTGCCCCACGGTTGTTGCATTAAGATCTTTGTAGCTTCCACCCCAGACCGGCCATGGTATGGTACTGACACTAATTCGAACTCTCCCCGTCTCAACTTGCTCCCATTTCGTTGTATATGTGTCCCATGCCTCGGCCCATAGCTTTGCCCATCGAACAGTAGCGGCTTTTTTCGCCCGCGCCTTCTCTGCCTCATGTTTCTCTCGCTCCTTGGCCCGCTCCTGTTTCGCTCGTTCTTTTTTCTGCTGTGCGTCTTGAAAGTCTGTCTCATGCTTTCGCTCTTCCTCCTCCTTTTTCTGCCTAGCCTCTTCATGCTTGGCTCTTGCCGCCTCCATCCCTTCCGGCCCAAACTCCCACAATTTTACCTCAACATTGTGCGCAAACTCTGGTAGGGTCATAGGAACCCAAGTTCCCTTTGAGCCCCATTTTTTTCGTGGGAATCGGTCTATTGGCTGTCCGTATATTCCTTCAAAGTTCGCAGCCCCTTCTGAACTTAATAACGCATCGCGTACATGGTTATACAAAGTATCTGTCGAGTCCTCCTCACTCATAGTATTGGCGCTGCTCATGGTATTGGACGGAGACGTTTGGTATGTCCTGTGATGTCAATACCAGTATGTGTGTTCTGCAGCAGAGTTTGCATATTTGATACTGGCTGCTTTGCTTGAGAAGGTGTACAGAAAATCGACTTTGGCTGAGAGTTGCTTCAGAAGTCGTCTTCAAGGTTGCGCAGATGCAATCGCAGGGCAAGCAGTGACTCCAGCTGAATGACAAAGCTTGTTGCCTTCGAAAGGCAGCCAATTGTTTTATGGTTGCCTCAGACGTCAAAAGCAGATAACCTGTTCAGGCTAGCGCAAAGTGCTGCTTGGGAGTTCTTGGCAAGGTATACCAAGTGACTATGATTATACTTGGAAGTACATAGGCAGAGATCTGCAATCTCAATTCATGGAAAATTTTCATCTTCATGTTCACATAAACATTTATCTCAGCTGTAGTAGCACCACTGTGAATGCTTTCATTCATCAAATGCTTAAGGGGGCTGACAATTTGTCTTGTTCATCGTCCGCAAAAAACTAAAGAATCCTACTTTGATACTTGTCAAGTTGAGCACAGTCAAGCTATTGCTGAAGCGTGGTTTCATTCCTGCAACTGAAATAAATATGTAGAGAAGATTCGTAGGTGGTATAGATCAATACTGTAGTTTGCGTTGGTAAAAGTGCGAGGACCTCCTTAGATGCAATAGTGAAGGATGATGCATACACAAAATGCTTGAAGGACACGAACTTGGCGTTCTGGGTCTTCGGGTGCTATTTTGCTCTTCATGCATGATTGCCTCTTGACTCCGTATTCTTGCTCCCGTTGTTCACACTATCAATTAAGGTATTGGCGTTGTTGGCGGCATCTCGCTTTGTAAACCTTTGACTAAGCCGCTGTGAGAGGAGCGACCCTAAGTATGCCACGGCTGTTTTAATATAGTGCCATGCTATAATTCCGATTAGGCATATTGTGGTCTTGAATTCGGAGGCGAAGCATGATGGTGTAAGCTACGGTAAACAGCGTGGTTCTTTCAATGAAATCTTTGATAACACATTGGGACATAAAGCATGCTTCTATCATCCCTGCAGATTACAACGATTGACTCGATATGCATGGTTAAGAAAAGGCTATTTAAATTGGCGCTTCATCTCGTCTGGTTAAGACTACACATTTCTGGTCAGTTTTCTTTCTTGACTTCAAAAACATATCACAATAATTAAAACCTCGAGATCGAGTAGGATTACTAGACTGCCTTTCCCTAGATTTTGAATTCGCTCGAACCACTATTGTTCTATCAACCTTCCTTTCTCTAGGCTTCGAGTTTAAGTTGATATCATGAGGCGGCTCAGCAGTAAGAATTTACAGCCCCATAATTCCAGGCACGAAGTGGGTCCCTCTCCGCATGACGTTCCCAGATGCGTTGTCAGCTTCAACGTGTATATATTGACTTAGCCAGAGATATCTTCCTACATTTCCCATCTTTTGCTTCGAACTTTTACATATACATCTAGCTACTTTGTTTGGGATTGTATCTTTAATCACCATTCCAGAGTTATGACTTTCGAGCCTTCCTTCCCATCTCTGCGTTCGATCATATCATTCGCTGGCAACATACTCTCACAAGTCCCTCTCCATCAAACAGCGCCAGCATATACATATAAACCATACGGAGACGCACCCACTTGTCCTATAGATAGTCCGCTTTCCTGCCACAATAGCACGACTGCGCCCGATAGTTGTTGCTTTATTTACCCCGGTGGGCAGCTTCTTTCTACACAGTTTTGGGATACACATCCTGCTGTAGGTCCTGTCGATAGTTGGACTCTGCATGGACTCTGGTGAATATTTATCTGCTTCTCTAACGTTTCCCCCCTTCCCCCCTTTTGGCAAGCATACTGACGTATTTTGCCCAGGCCGGACCTTTGCGATGGCAGATATCCCACATACTGCACACAAGCACCGCACTATTTCAACATAACCCAAATACTCACCGAAGCCAAGCAGACCGACCTTCTTAATTATATGAAAAAGTATTGGCTGCCAAATAGTGGCTCGCCTGAGCACTTCTGGGAGCATGAATGGAATAAACATGGGACCTGCGTCAATACTTTGGCTCCAAGTTGTTATGGCGAAGGTTACAAGGTCGGCGATGAACTGATTGATTTTATGGGGAGAGCTGTAGATGTCTTCAAAGGACTCGATACCTACAAGGCATTAGCAGCTGCTGGAATCGTGCCTTCAACAACCAAAACATACACCTTAAGAGAGGTTCAGGCCGCACTGACGGCTATCACCGGGAGCGAAGTGGTTCTTGGCTGCTCCCGAGGCCAACTGAATCAGGCGTGGTACTCTTTCAATGTCAAGGGCAGCTTGCAAGGGGGAGAATTTGTACCTACAGCTCCCGCTGGGAAAGGCGGAAGTGGTACTTGCCCAAGCACAGGCATAAAATACCTACCAAAGGTGCATTGATATATGTGTCTACGCCTAAATTCAACTAAGTGGTCAATCTAAAGAGAAGCTCCCAACCCTATCGCTGAGGAATATTCCAAGACTTAGATTTCAATACTTGGTTGCCATCATATCCACACAAGTTGGAGAATACGGATATGCTTACCTGATAAATCCTGAAACAACCTCTAAGTCTATTTTTGAGAGACTTTTCAACTGGGTAGTTATCAGCGGATCAAGTAGATCCATATGTTTGAGTTCACAGCGACCAGAAATTACTAGAGACTTGCTAACCTCTCCTTAAAGATGGAACGGACTCCCCGTGCTGTATATTATGAGCGGATTTGTTTCTTTTCGCATAGTTTGCCGTGCTTTATCTAGTATTCTTCATCATTTCATGAAAATAAACGCTGCTTACGAATTAAGCATGAGAAAGACGCTATGTACTGATTAGGATCCGTCTGAGCGGCACTATTCTAGAATGAGTGCAACGGTGGACCAAAAAACCAGGCTGCGAATATCAGGATATCGGAACTAGATTACTAAGTCAAGAATACTTTAAGGCATGTTGCTGTCCAAGGAATGACTTCTCACGAGACATGATCAGGGAAAACATGCATGCCTTAAGAACATAAGACTCATGGACCTTTCCAGTGCATGATCTTGTTACTCCGAGAACTGACCCAACCTCGAATATGCATGGGCGAAGACTTTAAAAGTCCTTGGGTATCGAAGGAGCGTCCCCAGCAGCACGTGGAGCGACAGTGGCTTGAATGTCCCATCCCACTTTTTTTTTTAAACTTGGCTCTGCGAGAACAATATACCAATATACTGTAACTATGAACGATCACGTGGTTGATTGATTTGGTAAGCAGGTCCACTAAAAATAGTAGACATAGAGTTTCACCCGTTCGATGTCAGAGAGATCAAGACTACAGGTACAGATTGCTACCGATGACTCGTTGGCTCATTTAGAATGACAGTAACGTTCAGTGTGTCCTTGAGGCGCTTATTTTTCCGACACTTCATTATCACACCGTCCTTCTAGCCAACTCTCTCTCTTGAGCCTATTCCCCACTGTACACGAGAACTTGGTACAAAATATAATGTCGCTCCAATTTATTGACAATGCTGCAATTGATCGTAGGACAAGAAGGCTGATTCGCAGCCATGTCGCAAAGGGAAGGAACGTTGGAAAGACACGTCCTCCCAGGAGCAAGCAGTCTAAGAGAGGAGCCATAACTCCAACACCCATCTATAACCGTCATTCAGGAATCGTGGAGCATAACGCCGCGGTAGGATTGGGAAAACAGGAGACAATTGAGATAGAACGACAAATTGGCGATGGTTTATCCGTTCTCAGTATTCCTGCCGATCTAGATGCCAAATCGAGAGGTCTCTTCAAAAGTGGTAGGTCAGGTTTCAGATCGTTCTCCGTATTAAGTCGAGATGTTGTCTCTGCTGACTGTTCAATAGCATTGTCATTCATTAACGGACCTATATGTATACCTGAGCTGCGCAATGTGATTGACTTCGAACCGGCGGAGGCTAAACGGCTTTGGATTCAGGCTATGTTCCTAGACGAGGCTTGTATGTATGACCGACTACAAATTCCTATCTCATTATCGTGCGATTGACTATGGATAGACCTTCATTGCATAATTGCCATGTTCGTGGCGGTTGTTAATCCAGTTTTGTCGAGACAAGGCGGCTCATCTGAGGCCATGTATCACTTGTCACAAACTTTTCGTTTGGTCAATGAAAAGCTTTCCAGTCGTGAAGCCTTATCTGATATGACAATGGTGGTAGTGATTGCAATGACTCAATTTGAACGCTCGCAAAGTCAGTATGGACGAGGTCTGATCCATTTTAACGGACTTGAGCGGATAGTCGAACTGCGAGGCGGGATTACTGAATTGTTAAACTGCAAACCCGGACTCGCTCAAAAGGTTCTCAGGTAAGGAGTTGCTGCAGATTGACACATTACACATCAAAATATGTTAACCCGCCTACAGAGCAGATCTTGAATTCGCTCTCCATTTGGGCTCAGCGACATGTTTCAGAATAGAGAACTTACCCAACTATAGTACTACAACCTGGCTCTTAAACAAACTTGTACTAAACCAGAAACATCAACTTTCAGGCGTGATGTCTTTTAGAAAACTGACTGCTAGTCTTCAGGATCTTCTAACCGACATTGCAAATCTCACGTGGCTGCTCAATGGCGGCGCTGGCCAGAGAATACAGCTGGATGGCAATACGTTTCAAGACATTATCATCTCGCTAGGGTATCGCCTGCTTGACATAAGCTCCCTGGTTGGGACAAGACCCTTGAGTAGCCATGAGAATATACTTCATTTCGGGTTAATAGCCTTCCTAACAACATTTTTGCTCGGACTTAGCGGCACCCGTCCGGACTATCCCATGCTTGCAGGGCTCACTCGTTCAGCTCTACAAAGACAAGTTGAAGTTGATAAAGATAGCCAAGAGTTAATTCTTTGGGTATTATTTATATCAAGGGCTACAATCTTTAGTTACTGCGACGATACGTGGTTAATTCCAATGATGAGAGAGACCATTTCTTCTCTCGGGCTCTGTTTGTGGGAAGAAGTTTGCCAAACACTTTCGAAACTTCCATGGGTTAATTCTGTCCATGACTTTCCAAGCAAGACAATATGGTCTAAACTGAATTCTAGAAGCGAGATCACAGGGCGAAACCAGAACAACAGCTCATATAGAAATACGGTTCATTTCTAACAGTGCCATAAGAAGCTGCAACATGCGGCTAAGATAGTCGCGAACATTGTGCCTTTTGCTATGACGGTAGCCATTGGGGCAACTGGAGTCACCGCATTTCTAATCTAAACATTGGAGAGGATTGACCACGGCAATCGGCTATCTGCCACTGTTGCGCAAACTACAAGATCTTGCTCACACATCCTGGCTCGGTGTGCTCTAATTCCTTTGCAATATCGGCCCAAATACGCTTTTGCAAATGCTGTGCCTCTTCATTCTTCGCCCAATCAGGCACTTGATTTCTGAAAGTCTACGTCAGTCTAAACGAGCCCCTACGATATTGGGGGAAGAAAGTCTCACTCTTTCACCTCACAAGCACTGGTATAATATCCATGGCTCTCTTCCCCTGCCACAGCTGCGTACAAGAGTGTCCGGCTGCCCATCTCTGCTGTTCGTCCGACAAGCAAATGAAATATCTTGAGCATCACACGGAATCCAATTCCTGCATTTCGGGCAAGTGTAGTCTTGCACATTCCAGGATTAACCACGTTGATAACCACTCCTGTACGGGCTACTGGAATCAGAGTCGCAAGATGGCGAACTGCATAGACTTGTATCAACTTGGTCAAAGGATACCTGCATGAGAGCAATTAGTAGATATGAATACTTGCACGGTGGAGGAAATGGCGTATTGTTTCTCTCATACCTATCTGACATATTCGACTTAGTTGGGTCATCCATTTTCTTTAGGGGATTTTCCTTTATTTTGTCAAGTTCCGCTTTTGCCATAGTAAAGGCTTCACTAGTGACGATTGTCACATGGGGTGAAATTTTGAACCGTTGTGAATCCTCTCTCAACTTCGGGATGAGTAAGACCGCAAGAAGCATTGTGCTATACACATTAATAGTAGTAGAAGACTCGTGTCCCTCGGCTTGGCAGTAGACATCAAGTGCAACCCCGGCGTTCTCGATCAAGGCATCGATCCGTTCTAGTTTATCAATAGCCATCTTCGCAAAAGACTTTACGGAATCATAGCTCGCTAGATCAAGCGGCCACACCTCGAGAACCTGACGAGTCTTCGTCGCTGCCTCGATTTCCGCTTTGGCGATCTCTCCAGCGTTAATATTGCGTACGGCGATTATGACCTTTTTCGCTCCGGCGCCGACAAGATGCTTGACTGTCTCGTATCCTATACCGACATTGGCACCGGTCACGATGTATGTCCCTTCTGAGAATATTTCTGTTGTGGCACAGATGGGGAGGTCCCGCCGCTGCTCAGAGATAAAGTCTCTGAGTGGGATCATGGTTGTTGTATCGTTTAATCTAATCAAAAATATGTTTAGGGGACGATCCGAGTAGGTTTAAATATCAATTCTAGATGAGCTCACCTTAGTTCTGACGGAATCGGGGCACAGTTTATATAATACCTGTAGAAGAACTCCTGTTTTCAATGAACTGGTTCACATTGCTTAACCCCGTTGGCAATGGGACGGAGATACTGTCGGGCATAATTTCGATGTAGGTATATTGGGGCCATTGAGAGAGTGTTTTCCGATTTGAGAACGAACCAAGGTCAAGCCTGGAAGCTCAACTTTACGGAGATCTACAGTATTCCTTGAATATTCATAGGCGACAATCTTTGTGGTGGAATCCATGGCAAGACGCCCAGCTGTGTAATCTAAGTAGAGCCAATCAGGGAGTGCTTGCCTACTAGAGACATTGGCAAATCCCAGTATATAAATTCACCGGAGTAAGTGCCGAGGAATTCTCAATGACATGCCTGGTAGTTCCATGGCAACTGGAGGTCGAGCTCAACCTATATTGGGACTACTGACGTCAACCCTTTGTTTCACAGGAATACAGCCAATCAGAAAGAGGTTTCCTGATATGGTATAGCTCTTTTTTGCGACAATCGTGACTTGTGAGCTTGGGACAGATGATCGTTGTTGCTACTTTAGGCCCTCTTCGGTAGCAAGCACAGATATACGTGAATCGCAGAATTAGATATTCGCATAACACGCCTGGAAGCTGCTACCTTTCATGTCGCCGTGAATACCAAAATCACATGACCTCACAGCGGAAGCGGATGCGAAGGAGCATATATTCCGAAGAAAGGTTTGTCGAGCCTGCAAACGGATCCTGTGCAAAACTGTAATTTCGCCGGGCCACCAAGTTACCGCGGTGTGTTAACGCCGCTGAAAGACTCAACAAAAGAAGATGCTACTTAACGCTCAGCTATTACATTGAAATCATTTGAAACAAGTGAGGATACAGAGATTCTAGTCATTGAGTATGGGACATCGAAGGAAGTGAGGGATCAGGAATCAGGTGACTAGAATGGTCATAAAACCCCATCCTCTTTCTTTCGGTGCCCCTTTGATAACGAAACTTAAGTCTCTCCTCTAAAGTCGTCATTGACACATGATTCACGGTAGAGGTTACTCCCAGCAAGGCGCACCAATTAGGATCTTCGCGTTGATGTAACCTGATGTGGAATTGCACCAAACCTTATTCAGAGCTCAAGCTATCAAAATGATCATTTCTTCATGCCATTCATGTTCCATCTCGATAATTGCGTTCATCGAGTCGCCTCAGCTTAGTAGTTACCGTCTAACAAGATGATTATCATCCTAGACAACTTACCGTGACAGCTCGAATTACACAGCCAAAGTTTTCAGCTCTATGAACGATACTCTCATCATCTCCTGCCTTCATTTTACTGATTCCCACAGGCGTTTCATCCGAGACTGAGTAAGACTCTGTTTTCTCGCTTTTCCTAAAGGTAGATCGGGTTCCGGAATGTTGTGCACTCGGATATCCAGCTGTGCCACCGAAGTCGTTTGGCTGCTCTTAGCCCAGTGATATCGAACACCTCTGGTTTAGCTAGAACTCGTTGCATCCGAGCATATACATGGACAAAAGTCGTCATTGTTGAACAATATGGTCATTCGGGTCGGGATTTACGTATGGAGCTACACCTACGGGGACAATTGATGGGCTATCACGTGTCAACACGGTCTCCGATACTACCTCAGCCTCAAAGTTTCCGAAATGCGGTAAGACTGATTATAGCTTCCCCCCCATTCGCAAGTTCGTCCTAGTTTGTCGAATGAGGGGTTCAATGCAAGCCTGGATTACTTCCAATCCCTGCGACATCGTGGCACATCTCAAGTAGATGGCCATGCCCTTACTTTTGACCTGACACCCCAGGCGCCAAATAGTTCGGGTAAATGTACGCGAATGCTTGATTCGTACTACAACACCGCATGCAAGATTATTTTAAGTTACTGAAGATCCTCTAGCATGTGGGCACTGCAAATGTCTTACCAACCACCAGAATATATAGGCAAGGGAAGCCCCACCATCAAGTGGTCTGCTATAAAGTCAGGTACAATCAATCCTTCGACTAGCGTATGGAGTTACTTGCTGCTATGACTAGCTTAAGCCAACTAGAGGCATACTCGGATGAGCTTGCTGCTGCTATCAAAGTTCTGGGGGAACATTGTCAAGACACTAGTATCAGTACGACCTCTCATCTCGCCGTGCCCAGCGATGCACCATGCGAAGTACATCTGGCGAGGCGCAATGTTCTTGCTATTGCATCTCGGTTACACGCAATACTAGCTGAACCAGCTGATTTAATTCAACATCTCGCTAGCCAGGTACTTGCGTCTCTACGTTTCAGTTGAAAAAATCTGACAGTCTCCCATAGAATCAACTTCTTGCCTGCTTGCAATGGTTAGGCGAGTTTCAGGTCCTTGCCTGTATTCCTCTCAGTGGAAACGTACCTGCCAAAGATGTAGCTGATCTGGCTGGTGTTCCAGAGACGCAATTGATACGTGTTGTCCGCATGATGGCGACAGCAGGCTTCCTCCATGAGCCTCAACCTGGTCGAATCGCGCACACTGCTCTATCAGCGCCTTTTGTGACCAAGCTTTCTTATCTGGACGCTGCTATGTTCCTCGCTGAGACTGCAGCACCAATTGCATTGCAAATGGCCGCGGCTACACAGCGTCATGGACAGTCGAATCGTCCAAGTGAGACCGCCTACAGTCTAGCCTTCAATACCTCTCAAACATTTCAAGCAGCATGTAAGCAGCGAACAAAACTACAACGCCAGTGGTCTGCATATCTTAGGTGTGTGGAGGACTCTGGTGATAGTGTTACAGAGCTTCTCAGCCGTCTAGATTGGCGGAGCTTAGGAAATGCATGTATAGTTGATGTAAGACTTCTTTTACCTTTATATTGACTATATCAAGCCACACAACTAATGTGAGAGTGGACAATTAGGTTGGTGCTCAGTCTACAAGAACCGCGACAGCGCTTGCAGAACAGTATCCGGCGCTGCATTTCATCGTCCAGATGGGGGAAGGTGCGCTCGATGCAGAAGAATTCAACCCGCGCATTACAATACAGAAGCGAGCCCCTGGAGCAATACAAAATGTTAAGGATGCCGCTGTGTATATTATTCGTCTCCCAGCGCCATCACCGGGCTCACCACCACAATCCCTCTCTGCGCGGACTCTTGCCGAGTTACGTGCTCATCTTGCCGTATTACGAGCCAACGACTCGGTCACCCTTGTCTTGGCACCTTGTTTATTACCCGAACCGGGAACTGTGGACCCGGATGTCGAGGCAATGGCACGTCTGCGCGATCTCTCGCGACTGCAATTGGCTAATGAGCGTGAAATGGAGATGGGGGAGTTAGTGGATATAGTGAACAACATCCATGACAACATGGGAGGTTTGACCGTGGTTAACAAGCTTCGCTTGCGGAATAGCGTGACTGTGGCTTTGAGGGTGAAGTATCAAGCCCATACTGAGAGACATCAAGAGGCAGAAGCAATGGCGAACGACATAATGAAGGATTTGTGTAATATGGATACCCCTACTTCAAGAGATCTAGGCTTCTCTTGGATCACTGGTGAAGGATGTAGTTGATATAAAATGCTTGATCCCCGATACTTGAATTTTGTGCAAATGCGCTCGTGAAACTTTCCATTTCTCTATAAGCTATTTTCCGCCGTGGACCTTACATTCAGTATGGGTTCAAAAGTATATTTCTCAGCAAAATATTTATTCTATAGTCTCCGCCCCGTCTACATCTACATCAAAATTTCACAGCAACGGCTCTATCTATTTCTCTCCAAACTCATCCCTTCCATCTGCAAAAATCCGATCGTGGTCCCCCTCATCCCAGCGGATATCCGGCTCAATCCCCGCAAACTTCCACTCGCCCTCCAACTTCCGATACCAGATCTTGCCCTTCCCATGGGCATGCGCTTTCGCCGCCACCTCCTTCTTGGTCTCGTCCTTGTACCTCTGGTGCGCGACCCTCATCTGGTGCAGGCCCGTGATCTCCGTGTCGCTGACCTTGATCCATTTCGTGGACCCGATCAGGTGTTGCGTCTTCAGGAGCGGGTTCCCGAGCACGTGCGGGTCCGACGCCATGCTGACGAAGGCGTCCGCTGGCATGGCTTCCCAGAGCTTGTTCAGGAAGGAGCGGTAGTCGATCTGGGGAGGTTAGCGTGGAATAAGAAGCGGATGGGGAGGTTTTGGGGATGAGGTACGCGGAGCGTCGGCGCGATGCACTTTGAGAGGCGGTCCCAGTCTTTGGTGTCGTAGCTTTCAACCCATTCATATTGTGCGGCTTCGCAGCCTAGAATTTCTGTATCGATTATCAGATTCACAGATCAAATATTTTAGGTCTATTCTAGCTCATACCTTCGTGGGTGGGAAAGATTGTCATGGTGAGAGTTTGGAGGCTTAGACTAGTGAGAAGAGGGAATGAAGCCTAAGTTTTGCAGTGCTGAAAGTGTTCAACGACTTTCTTTTTTTTTTAAAAAAAAAAAAAAAGTAAAAAGTTGCTGGATTTCCAAGTCTTCTAGGCCTGCTCATAGGGCTAGGCAATTACTATGCTGAAGAATCTCCCATGACAGTTGTGCTTCGGAGGTGGCGTCGGAAGTCGGGACATTCAATCCAGGAACTCGGAATACTGCTCAATTCTCACATTCGGCACGCGAAATTGCAGCTACTAATAGGATCTATGCAACTTGACCTACAGAATGCTTAGATGCAATTGCTACTGGGTCGCTAATGAAGCCACGGTATGTGATATGTACTAGCCGTCAAAGAAAGAATAAGAGGTTAGATTCCCGGTCAAGAAACTTGGTAATAATGAGTGTCCAATCTACAACCCAGTTTGAGAACGATAAAAACTTCTAAATTTAGGCAAGATCAAAGGATGCTTTTCAAAACTGTGTCATCAATTCGAGGAGCTTGGTAATCATATGGCAGCCTTCGTACATATAGGGCATGTCGCATGACCTTGCAGAACAAGGCAAATCATATATGCAGAATACATGCAAATATGCCGCTGCGGTAACTTGATTAGTATTTTCTCCAGCTTCTACAAATGGTCTGAAAGTCTGTTTACTAGAGATGCCTTAGATCTATATACATGAACAATGCTCCTGCTACACGTCCTCCAACCAACCAAAATGAAATGACCTTCTATTCACTTTTTCTCATGTCGACGTAGTCTAATAATTCTCATCTCGTCTTCGTGTTGATCTCTTTGAAGACTGCTCCGGATTGGCCGCTTTCGCAGAAATATAAGTCGTGATATCCAGTTCTCCATTCTTCCTCAGAAGACAACTGATAAACGACTGCAAACCCGTACTCTCACTCAGCGGTCCATCTTCCGACATATTTTCGAGCATATCTAAATAATTCTGGCCAAAAGCGCCACGTCCGCGCGCTGTCATCCAGTCCACGATACTCTGCGCTAGGCCACGATCCTCACGTCCGTAATTGCGCAGCGGGATGTTCAGTTTGATCTCAGGAATATAATAGCCTGGTGCGATATCAAAATAGTATACAAATCCTGGCATCAGCGCCGGTTGTTCGTCTCCTGTGACCGTAAGCTGGTATCGTGCGGAAGCTGCTACATGTTTGTCCTCAGGAAAATCGGATGGGAGAGCGAGAACAGTTTTAATCAGATCTTGCATATCGGCAAGTTGTTCAGTAAGCTGGGAACGATCGACTTTCCCTCCAAGAGTCATTATCTCCCTGACTGATGCGAAGCTGGTGTGTGGTGTGTTGAAATACCATTTCATGCGTGCTTTAGAAGGCGCCACATTATCTGGGCTTATACTGAAAGGGTTCAGTAATTTCCCTTCGGGGTTGTTCGCTAAGAAGTTATGAAGGAGGGCCCTAGCCTTATTGTTAGGATCCAATTCTTGAATGGAGTCTTCCCAGTCTTGGATTTTAAGAACTTTTTGAAATTGGCCCAGCTTGCGTGGCTGGAAATAGGTCTTGAATCTTATATCTTTCTTTCGTGAGAACTCGGCAGCGATGAGAATGGTTGTGAATAGAGGTGATTGGCGGCCACACACTGCTTCCTGCATATATTTCGAATTGTTGTGGTCGTACATGGTGGCAAAAAAATGGTCACTCAAGCTAACATCAACCATTGGCATGGCGGAAGCAAGACGATGCAGCATTTCCTTTGACGCCAATTGATTTAGTGGATCCAAGATCGTACCTGCAGATTCGCCAATGGGCTCGATATCATATCGAATCTCGGGCTTGTCGTGAACTGTGTTCCACTTCCAAGAGTACTCGATTGGTGTCCCATCCGGGTTGACTAACGACTTCCATTTTGCGAGATTCGCTGGACCCATGTAGGGCACCTGGATTTCATGTGAGGCAAGCACTGAGTTAGAGGAGATGTCCACTTTACCGTCCAGTGATAGTGGAATAACAAGGCTTCATATTGCTTCTCAATGGCATAATCAGCCGCATCAACCATAACGGCTAAATGGCGTCCAGTAAAGGCCCACCAGTAATCCAGGTCTGGAGTCCGGGATGGCAGAACTTGATTTAAGGTTTTCCATGCATGAGTGGGCCTTCCATCTTGGGACATCTTGGTTGTATTTTCTGTAGGTGTAATTTTTGGATGGGGATCGGCGGGCAGGTGATGATCTGTTGTAGACTGTTTATGTAGATATATATATTCTAAGCTTTTATGTTTTACGCAAACTTTCTATGCATGCCTGCTTACGCAGTCAAATCGCTTCTAGAGAATGTAGAATGCGTTTACTCTCAATCCAGTCTTGACAACTTGTCAGTTCCAGATACGCCCTCACACGCCCCCGATCTCCGACTCCCGACTCCCGACTTATGATTGACAAGTCGGCTCTTGTTCAGCAAAATAGATATCTGTGAGATATATTTCGGAAACAATTCATGGCTTGCCCAAAATCATTCAATTGGTAGAAGGGAATTCGGATCCTACAGTGGCTTTTTTGTAGCGCGAAGAGTTTGGCTAGAAATATGTACGTTCGCGCCTCTCGCATACGGCACTATACTTCATTTCTAAGAGAGAGGTTTCGGCGAAGACTAACGATAACGTAGCAGAATCGGACCATTATAGTTCTGACAATATCTGAAATGGCGGATATTGAAACCTTGGGAGCCAGCGTGGCAAGTTTGTCAAAAATTATCGCCGAGAGGCTCGAGGCTGCCAAGTTCCCAAAGCCATCTTTCGGAAAAGACACTCCTGCCGTTTTCCCACCTCAACCAGAGATTCAGGAACCACGGTTACAGCTTATCGAAACTCTCACGGATCTGCTTCTTCTTGCTACAGGTCCTGGTGACTACCATTTCCTCCATGGCGGCCTCTTTGTAAGAATCTCACTTTTCTTGACTTGTTATATTTAAGTTGAAACTGCTTCATGCTACTTGAATTGTTTTGGAAGTATCTAACCTTCTCTAGATCAATCATGACGCAACCATTCTTGACCTCCTTAACCAGTTTAACATCTATACAACTGTGCCTCTTGAAGGAGGTGCGACCTATAGTGAAATTGCCAAAGCTACTAATATCCCGGAAAATCTGATCAGGCGTATTCTCCGTTATGCTTTTACCATGCACATCTTTGCGCCTGAAGCTCCTGGTTCTGAGACAGTCGTGCATACTTCTTTCTCTGCACATCCAGCTCGTATTCCGGAGGTGCGCAGTTGGGTAGCGCATGCAATTGAAGAGGCCAGACCAGCAGCTGTCAAGGCACCAGAAGCTATACGTCGCTTCAATCTTGGAAAGGAAGAAGAATCGCAAGACATGCACGAGACGCCATTTGGCCTTTCGTGGCCGCCATTAAGAAACGGGAAACTAGCTGATTTCTGGAGCGTGGGAGTGGATGATCCACGGGATGCTTGGAGAGTTAAAAGGTTTGGTGAGGCAATGGAAGCGTCAGTCTTGAGCGCGATGGTGCAGGCAGATGATGTGGTTGGTAATTTTGACTGGGTGTCGCTGGGCGAGGCTACTGTGGTTGATGTGAGTTCTGAGACTTTTTAATTTGTGTTTGCACATGAATGTTACATCTAGCGAAACTCACAACCGAATCCATTGCTGATATTGCTATACACAGGTTGGCGGATCTGATGGTGCACTTGGCGCTATTCTCGCTCGCAAGTCTGATAAGCTCAATATTATTGTGCAAGACCTGCCGCGTGTTGAGGCCGAGTTTAATGCAAATAACCTTATCACGGATGACATCAAACCCCGAGTCAAGTTTCAAGGACAGGACTTCTTTAACCCACAACCGCAAAATGCCGACGTTTTCGTACTCAAGCATGTACTACATAACTGGCCAGATAAATATGCCGTGACGATCCTCAAGAATTTGGTTGCCAAATTGAACCCTGGGGGCAGAATTGTCATTTGTGACAGTGTGGTGCCATCTGACCAGGACTCACTCCCGCTTAACGTTCGCAAGGCCATTGCAGCGGCTGATATTCAGATGTTTGTGATGCTCAATGCGACCGAGAGAAGAACCGAGGATTGGGAACGCTTGCTGGCCAAAGCTGATTCCCGGCTAAGACTAGCAAAAACAACCATTGTGCCAGGTGCAATCGTGAGTCTGGTAGAAGTGGTATTGGATACATAGCTAGGAGCCCCGTGTGATGTAGGATGGCATAAAATTTACCATTGTTCCCCATAGAACGTAGAACAGAAGTACCGCCTACATTTAACATAGTGGTGAATCAAAATGTTGTACAATATTGATACATGGTGTAAATACATTATTAGATCTCTGGCCGTGACTAAACCACGATCGCAGAGGAACAGCGGCAGCAGCTGTACATGAAGGAATATCTTTAAGTGAAGGCGCAATGTTCATAGTGGTCTTCAAGACTAGATGTCATTAATCTTCAATTACCTAATCGTCATGCCTGGTACATCAGGCGTGTCACACACAAACTAACTTGTTAAGCTTAAATACTAGTCTCTTAGCAGACACCAGCCTCTTCGATCCATCCCACTTGATCGCAAGACCAACACTAGCATAGGTTTCCAACCTTATCTAGATCCTTAGTTAATGCCTTGAGTAATGGGTATCTCTTTTGACTGATAAGCCCATGCGATGCCAATTATCTCCGCTGACAGCTGGTTGTCACGATTTCAAATCAACAGAAAAGACTTCTCATCAACTAATTGCCTCCTTTCTTCGACGCCTCTCATCAACATACGCGTCTCAGACGGGAATCGTCTACATGCTACCGATCTCCAGTCTTGGCTGACTGTGCTCGAAGTTGCCTAACCCCCCCTTGGCTGACTATTGCCAGCCAACAAAGAGTTTCGGCGGTGTACGCCATAGTCGTTGAAGTCATCCCGAAGCAGGCGGGCAAGTTTGAATCATTCTCGATGTGCATATGCTAGCTGCACATAGCCGGTATCCACATCACTGCAGACTAAATACAGTGACCGCGCTAGACGATAAGATTGGCTGAGCCGGCGTCAAAAGTCCCGAATGGGTTGATCATACACAGGGAACTGCGATTCATGCAGGCACTGCATGCGAGCCGTAATGAGATTGATGGCCGTAGCTTGGCTGTGCAACGCCATCGCGTGTTTCTAGCGCCGACTTTGAACGAGAGCTGATAGGCTACCGGCAGTGTCGCGCGGTCCGAGCTCTGATATTTACTTGGCATCTGACATCTCATCGGCAGCCCATCCAACAATGCTGCTCTCCGAGGTGTTATCCCTGCTTTATTGATTGGGCATCCAAGGCTTTTGCCAACCTAATGCTGCTTGCACATGCAATTCTTACTTGTGGTGCGGTATCCTGGCGGGAAGGACTACATACTTGCCTTTTCTCAGCCCGATCACAAGAGTTATGCCATTCATTGTCGCATTCTTGTTCCTGACCGCATATGCACGTTGTATTCAGCACCATAACCCTACTCAAGTTTTGAAGCCCCATTGGCGAAATTAGCAATATTACGCCGGCATGTAATACGTTCTGGGATATTGTAGTATATTTCTAAATCTAATTTAAATTCATCGAGTATATACTCTATCACAGGAATTACACAAGCAGTTTTGTATGTACATGGCCACCCCTGTACATCATCTTCAGTAATCCCGAGCTGCAAATATTGATATTATAGCCCACTGTCGATTTGGTCGACAACATCCGACTTGGTATATGCCCACCAGTCCCGACACGTTTGCGCCATTATTGCTGGGATCTTCATATGGTTCTTGATATCATTCGGACGTTCCAAGAAATTGATGTACAGACCGTGACTGGCATGCCATGCAATGTGGCAGTGAAGCGGCCATACACCAGGATTATCGTTCTCATACTGAATTACAATATGTCCGCTCGCGGCGACCTGCTGAGTATCTCGACGTTGCGGGTTTTCGGGATTGATGACAGAAACGCCATCGTAATTACCCATACCCTCATGGACAACATGGAAGTTGTGGCCATGTAAATGCATGGGATGGCCAGCCAAAGATAGATTATTGATGATTAAGCGAATAGACTCGTTTGTGCCAAAGTTCCTGACATTCCAATCTGCCTCATAAGTCAGATTTCCCTGGTTCGCCAGAAGCAGGACGGGGTTGTTATAGTTGGCCCGGAAGTGCTGGCCATCCAAGTAGTATTCAAAATTATTGCTTGCGTTTATTCCAAAAGTAATGTCGACGTTCTTGGTTAGAGACGGGACAGCAGCTGGTTTGATTGGGTACAGGGGTACGGTGACTTCGAGCGGATCATTGCGACACTGGCCAGGATCTGGCACATCCCAGGCGGTGCTGGTTGGAGCTTTGGTGGTATCAGCACTATCGTAGTAAACCGCAGCAACGGCGAATGGTTGGTGGGAGTTGGCGCAAGGAACCGCGATTGAGGCATTTGAGCGCATCCAGAAGGCAGACTTAGAATCCCCTTGGTTTGCGGTTACAAGGACGTCAGCGCGCTGACCGACGCCCAGAGTGACAACCTTGGTTATATACGGTTGCTAACGTTTGATTAGCCACGGTCACCTTCTAATTTATTTTGTTGGAAAAACTCACAATCGGGGTATAATCATTGGCGACCACGGTCAGGTTATGACCATCAATGCTGAAACGTGTTAGGTCTGCAGCTCCTGAATTGATTAGTCGGAGCTTGTAGGTCTTTCCCTTCTTGAACCTGAACTTAGATATTCCTGCATTGCTGGTACATTTGTTTGTATCGTTGGCAGGCTTAGTTGAGCAGTCAAAGTTCATCTTGCCATTGATTAACTGGTTATCTGAGTAAGGAGCAGGGTTGAAATCTGGCTTCCCAAAAGGAACGAATATGCCCTCCACAACCCGGCGATAGGGCAGATGATACCAGTCCGATAGGAAAACCGGCCCAAGATCAACATCATGCTTCAAAGGGTGGGCGGGTCCGTGGATGATCATAGGTCCAAAAGCACCGTCTGTATCTTATAAGTATCTTACTATTATATCTTGCGGGCACAGGCACAAACCAGAATATTGCGCAGAGTAATGAGCGTGGTACCAAGAAGTTCCATAGCTATCAGCCTTGAAGGTATAAGTGAATTTTCCACCTGGTGCAATTGGACATTGCTGCACAGATGGCACACCATCAAACCAAGGTGTTTCTCGTTGAAGAAGGCCATGCCAGTGCAGAGATGTCCCCTCTTCTGGACCCGTGATTTGGTTACGGACAGTGACTTGGATAGTGTCACCCCAATTTGCCTCAATCTGAGGACCAGGAAATTGCCCGTTTATTAGAATGGCCGGCTTCTCATACCCATCTGGAGCAACGACTGATCGTTTGATAGTAAAATCGTACTTTCGAATCACTCCAGTATTGGGGATATCGTTAGGGTTGGTGCCAATTGATGTTCGTTTGCCCCAGGGATATCCATATGGAAGCGGATTGTTTGTAAGAAAAGGCTGAAGGGTAGGCGCATTGAGCGTCCCTAGGAGCGAGACCCTACAAGAAGAGTCGTGTTAGTATACTTGCAGATTGTCTTGGCTGCGTGGATGGTGAAACCGATATGCACCGAGATAAACACCCTCTCACAGGGCAGGGAAAATGGAGATCTGAGGCTCTGAAAACCTTACCCATTAGTTTTTTCCTGGCTTAAAGCTGGTATCACGTAAAATGCTCCTTTGAGGATCCCATCGATGAGACTGTTGACAGAAGGCATGATGAAGACACCAAAATTGCAGTAATTCGAAAGAACGTGAAACTTTGTCCAGGTTACTGAGCCTGAAGAGAATCAAAGTAATAGAGCAGGCTCGGTAGATTTATGCAATTCTTAGCTAAGACTTTTCGCAAGCCTTCCAAGAGGCTGAGGCGCAGCAATCACTAAAAAGGGGTTGTCCCGATACTTTGATTATGTCGCACTCCGATGCTCATATTCCACATGTCCTCGGAGATCGGCTAGGACACATTATAGCCAATTCCGTTTAGCTTCGACTCATGAATTGTCTAATCCTAACTAATTCTGCCGGATGCCGATATGAATTGAAATGCTTTGTATATAGATGTTTGAAAGTCCACAAGGTCACAATCAACTTGTACAGTACTTCGTTCAGAGTTCAACGCTGTATAGAGACACCATGGTCATCTATACCCCTAGCCGGTCTGATAACGAAGGCGACTCTTCTAAGATAAAACTTGTTTATTTTAGCAATGAGTTTCCTCATGATGACCTGGAAAATCTACTTCATGAACTTCACAACCATGCCAAGGACAGGCGACATCCGGTTCTTGCCCGGTTCTTAGAAGAGTCTACACTTGCACTACGTGAAGAAGTTCGGAAATTACCCGCCGCGCTTAGAGCCTTAATTCCTCCTTTCGAGACGGTAGTGAACTTTGGAGGGTTTGCCGATCTTCGCAAAGGCCAATTGTGTGGTTCGATAGATGGCATCCTCCTTTGCGTTGTTGAAATAGGAACTCTCATAGGGTAAGATAGTTGATATAGTAGCTTGGCATTAAATGGGCTAACATTTTTAGATATTTTGAGAACAACCCCGAGGCATTCAACTTTGATTCTGTCAACACATCTCTGGCTGGTCTAGGAATCGGACTCTTGGCCACTGCCGCTCTCTCATTGGCTCCGACCGTGGCAGATCTCCCGCTTTCTGGTGCCCAAGTCGTGAGGCAGGCTTTCCGTCTTGGTGTTTTGGTCGATGAGGTCTCGCAAAATCTGCAACCACGTGACTTGACCGATACAAGCGCACCAGATACCTGGGCTTATGTCCTACCAGAGGTTGATGCAAAGGATGTACAAAAAGAGCTTGATGCAATTCATGCTAAGGAAGTAAGTTTCTTCACCATATGTTTCAAAAAGCAGGCTCTAATGACTTGACAGAGGACACCAGAAGCTAGTAAGGTGTTTATTAGTGCCTTAAGCGCAACATCTGTCACAATCAGCGGTCCTCCTGCCAGACTCAAGGGCATATTCCGAACAGCAGACTTCTTCAGGGATCGAAAGTTTGTTGCTTTGCCTGTTTTCGGTGGTTTGTGTCATGCCAAGCATATCTATACTCAGGGCAACGTAGACCATGTTGTTCGGACACAATCCATGGAGCTGTTAAACTCCAAATTCGCGCCACGAATACCTGTGCGCTCACCTAGCTCAGGACAGCCATTCCCTGCCACCACTGCAACCGAATTGTTTGAGCAAATTATCACTGAAATTCTCACCTGCGCAATTCAATGGGACAGTGTCATTCAAGGTGTCATCCAACAAGCCATTAATACCGGTGCCTTTGAAGCTGAGGTTATCGTCTTCCGTATATCGCTCCCTATTCATGACCTTTCCGCTGCTCTAAAGAAACTCCCAGACTTTGAGGCATCAACAGAGGAACTTATTCCATGGGTACATGAAAAGACTACCGCATATGAGGGGGGCCCAAGAGGCCCATTACAGTCAAAGATTGCTATCGTTGGTATGTCTTGCCGGATGCCTGGGGGAGCAACCAATACAGAGAAATTTTGGGAATTGCTAGAGAGTGGGCTTGATGTCCATAGAAAGATCCCCGCAGACCGATTCGATGTCGATTCTCACTACGATCCTCTTGGCAAGAGAGTGAACGCTAGTCATACACCATATGGCTGCTTTATCGATGAGCCTGGACTTTTTGATGCCCCTTTTTTTAACATGTCACCTCGCGAGGCCCAACAAACCGATCCCATGCAGAGACTAGCCTTGGTCACTGCCTATGAAGCTTTGGAGAGGGCAGGATATGTTGCAAACAGGACTGCCGCCACTGACTTGCATCGAATCGGCACTTTCTATGGCCAAGCCTCTGACGATTATCGTGAGGTAAATACCGCACAAGAGATTAGCACATACTTCATTCCAGGAGGGTGTCGTGCATTCGGACCTGGTCGCATCAACTATTTTTTCAAATTCTCTGGTCCAAGTTACAGCATTGATACTGCATGTTCGTCTAGTTTGGCAACCATCCAAACTGCCTGCGCATCACTATGGAATGGAGATACCGACACTGCTGTTGCTGGTGGTATGAACGTCTTGACCAACTCTGATGCCTTTGCTGGACTCAGTCACGGCCATTTCTTGTCCAAGACTCCTAACGCTTGCAAAACTTGGGATTCCGAAGCTGACGGCTATTGCCGTGCAGATGCTATTGGATCGCTCGTCATGAAACGTCTTGAGGATGCCGAGGCAGATAATGATAATATCCTTGGCGTCATTCTCGCCGCCGCTACTAATCATTCCGCTGAGGCTATCTCTATCACTCATCCCCATGCGGGCCATCAAGCGTACTTGGGCAAACTGGTTGCCAACCGAGCCGGCGTTGACCCACTGGATGTTGGTTTTGTCGAAATGCATGGTACAGGAACTCAGGCTGGCGACGCGGAAGAGATCCAATCAGTGACAAATGTATATGCTCCAGTTACCAAGCGTCGAAGCACTAAAAATCCCCTCTACATTGGTGCTGTAAAGGCCAACGTCGGCCACAGTGAGGCTGCTGCTGGCGTGACTGCACTCATCAAGACTCTCCTCATCTTCCAGAAGAATGCTATTCCGCCACACGTCGGCATCAAGAACAGTCTCAACCCAAAGTTTCCAAAAGACTTGGACAAGAGAAACGTCCGCATCCCGTATGAGAAGACTCCCTGGCCACGGGCAGAAGGAAAAAGGCGGGTTGCTGTCGTCAACAACTTCAGCGCAGCAGGGGGAAACACTTCCATCATCCTTGAAGATGGGCCGATCAAGAAAGTCACCGAGGTGGACCCCAGATCTTCTCATGTCGTCGCCGTCTCGGCCAAGAGTAAGATCTCCTTGAAAGGCAACCTTGAGAGAATCCTTACATTCCTGGAAGCGAACCCAGATGCAACACTGCCCGACCTCTCCTATTCACTCACTGCTCGTCGTTACCAACACACCTACCGTGTTGCTTTCGCTGCTACAGATCTTACACAAGTCAAGAAACAACTCACTATTGCCTTGAAGAACGTTGACAGTCATAAGTCCATTCCATCTACCGGCCCACCTCCTGTTGCATTTGCTTTCACGGGACAAGGAGCATCATACAAATCATCTAACTTGGAGTTGTACCATCACTCTCCATACTTCAAATCTCAAATTGTACACTTAGACAATTTGGCACAAGGGCAAGGATTTCCGTCTTTCCTTCCAGCCATTGATGGCAGCCACCCAAAAGATTATCAGCATTCTCAGGTAATCACTCAACTTGCATTGGTGGCCGTTGAGATCGCACTAGCGAAATACTGGGACTCCTTGGGTGTGAAGCCAAGTGTTGTTGTCGGCCACAGCTTAGGTGAATATGCTGCCCTACACATCGCCGGTGTTCTTTCTGCCAGTGATACTGTCTTCCTTGTTGGCTCAAGAGCGAGGATGCTCGAACAAAAGTGCAAAATTGGCAGCCATAAGATGGTTGCTGTCCGGGCAAGTCTCGAGCAGATCCAGCAGAGTGCTGGTTCCTACCCATTTGAGATCGCTTGTATCAATGGACCAAAGGATATTGTTCTTGCCGGTCCTGGGGAAGAGATGGATGCAATAATTCCTGTTCTGGAGAAAGATGGCTGGAAGTGCTTTAGCCTCGATGTCGCATTTGCGTTCCACTCCGCCCAAACAGACCCCGTCCTTGATGAGTTCGAGACAATTGCCAAGAGCGGTGTTCTTTTTCAAGCACCGCACATTCCCATCATATCTCCTCTTCTCAACAAAGTCATATTTGATGAGAAATCTATCACTGCAAACTACGTTCGTCGCGCCACACGGGAGACAGTTAACTTTTTGTCCGCACTTGAGGTTGCTCAAAAGATTGGAACTATTGATGAGGAGACTGCCTGGATTGAGATTGGTCCCCACCCAGTATGCATGGGCTTCGTCAAGTCTACCATTTCTTCTGTCAATGTAGCTGTTCCTTCTATTCGCCGAGGCGATGATAATTGGACTACCCTCGCTTCTAGCCTTGCATCTCTGCACCTTGCTGGTGTGAAGATTGAATGGAATGAGTTCCAGCGTCCATTTGAGAAGGCACACCGGCTCCTGGACTTGCCCACTTATGCCTGGAATGACAAAACCTATTGGATCCAGTATAATGGAGACTGGGCTCTTACTAAGGGCAACACTTTCTACGACGCTGAGAAGGGTCTAAATCAGCTGCAAATTGCCGCTCCAGCGCCGAAATCAAGCATTAGTACATCCACGGTTCAGCAGATCATCGAGCAGACCTTCAATGGAACAGCTGGCACAGTAGTTATGCAATCAGATTTAATGCAGCCAGATTTCCGTGCTGCTGCTTGGGGACACAAAATGAATAATTGTGGCGTAGTAACTTCGGTATGGCCCTTCCCACAAGCTGGAAGATAATGGTACTAACCTTGTTTCAGTCTATTCACGCAGACATTGCATACACTCTTGGAGAATACCTATACAAGAAGCTCAAAAACACCAAGAAGGACGTCCACATGAATATTGCCAACTTAGAGGTAATAAAGGGACTCGTTGCAAACAATAATCTTGAGTCGACTCAGCTTATTAAAGTCTCTGTGAGTACGACGGATATCACTTCTAACACAGCTGAGCTTCGGTGGTATAACGTGCCAGAAGAGACCCTCTTTGCAAGTGCAGAGCTATATTTCGGAAATCCTGATGAGTGGCTTAGCTCTTGGGTGCCTGCAACTCATCTCGTACAAGGACGTATTGCAGACCTCGAACGTCTGGCTGAACAGGGAATCGCTAATCGATTTTCGCACAATATGGCGTATCTTCTCTTCGCTAATAACCTGGTCGACTATCATAACAAGTACCGCGGTATGCAATCAGTTGTGATGCATGACTTTGAAGCTTTTGCCGATATCCAACTTACAACTGAGAAAGGTGGATCCTGGACCGTACCACCATACTTCATCGATAGCGTTGCACATCTAGCAGGTTTTGTCATGAATGTTAGTGATGCCCACGATACCAAGAACAACTTTTGTGTGACGCCTGGCTGGGGATCGATGCGCTTTGCGAAGCCACTTGTTGCAGGCTCCAAATACCGATCTTACGTGAAGATGATCCCGACACCTGACGACCCAACCACCTTTTACGGAGATGTGTACATTCTCCAGGATGACGTCATCATTGGAGTGGTTGGTGCTATCGAGTTTCACAGATATCCACGGATCTTGCTCAGCCGATTTTTCTCCGCTCCAGATGACACTAAGGCACCACCTACTGCCGTGGCAACCACATCGAAGGCTCCTCAAACTAAAGCGGCCCCGGTTGCTCCTAAGTTCAAAGAGCCAAAGCTTGTCTCTACGCCAGGGCCGGCTCCAGATCCAGCTCACGCCGCGCCCGTTCCAACTCCTGTCCCAGCCCAAGCAACTATTGTTGCTGCCGCAGCTCCCCCTCCATCTTCAGCCCCTGCTGTCGAGACTACGGCTACTAAGGCCATTCAAATTATTGCGGACGAAGCTGCGCTCGATCTTGAGGACATGGTTGATGATGCCGACATTGCTGGACTGGGTATTGATTCGCTCATGAGTTTGGTCATCGCTGAAAAGTTTCGGGAGCAATTGGGTATCGTGGTCACAGGTAGTTTATTTTTGGAGTTTTCGACCATCAAGGACCTGCGAACTTGGCTGGAGGAGTATTATAATTAAAGTTTCGTTTGTCTTGGTTTGGTGGATTGCTTGGTGGTGTTTCAACCGTTTGCAGCAGCACAAGCCTACAATCTTGTTCTGAGTCGGCAAGTTTGTTTTATAGATTGATTGGCATTATATAGATATATCGTATATGACAGATAGTATAACATGTTATTTTGACTGCCTTGTGTGAAATTGCCATCTATGTTGAGATGAAGTTGGTAGTGGGGAAATGAATCTGGCTCAATGCTCCTAAGAGCTTGGGCATTTAATAATAAGGATGTTGCTTGATGAGCTGTATCTAATGGTGGATTTTCTGCTTCAGGCTAACACTTTAGAGATGTGAGCTTTGCCTTTCCTTTAAATTGGATCAACAACTGGAAATTTCACTTCCAGATATTCTAGAAAGTACTTCTCACAGCATGCATGCAAGCACAACAAGTAGCATTACTGAGACATCAGCCACAATGTGGCTAGTGCTTCCCGCAAACTTGAGAGCTCTGCAAGGTCCGTCAGAATTGACCTTCTTAAACCACTTAAGCTAACTTTGTCAATTGATTCTAAGGAAGCCACTTAGTACTATAGAGAAAGCTGTCGTAAGGTAAGTTGCCTCAATGTTTCCCAAAGATTATTTTGAACAATTATAATACCAATTTATGAGGAACGCCTCCCTGCGCTGGGTTATACCTTACATATCTGGCTGCTTATCGTGCTCGGCATCTCTTCTATGACAGCTGAACTCGAACACCCCGCGATTCAATGCTACTTACCAATCAGAAGCTTCAAAGACATCTATGCATGACAAGCACGTGAGCTTCGGGATTATGATCTACGGCTCTGAGACTATGCTGCACCAACATTCCGATTTATCTAGGCTTACTCCTCTTAAAATTTCAATAGTACAGTTCTCCAGTGGTAACGCCTAATATCTTAGACTCACTATCAACATGGTCGAGGATCTAGAAATCCCAGAAAAGCCTGCTGGCAATCCTGACAATGTTTACCTCTGCCTTACAATACTTGGCTATCGTCGTCCTGGTATGAGCCAAGAGGACTACAGACACCATATGACAAAGATCTCAGCACCAATGACGAAAGACCTGATGGTGAAGTATGGCGTGAAGCGCTGGACCCAGGTGAGTCATTTCGCAAATTACTAGGGTACTTCCGCTAATGTCATAAGATACACAACACCGACGAGACTAGAGCTCTAATGAACCATATATATGACCGACAGATGAGAAATCTAGCCGACTATGACTGCTTCAGCCAAGTCGTCTTTAAGGATGTTGAGCACTACAAAGCAATGAAAGAGGATCCTTGGTATAAAGAGCATCTGGTGAACGACCATGAGAAGTTTGCAGATACACAAAAGAGCAAGATGACAATTGGCTGGATTGTGGAGTTCATTAGAGATGGAGAAGTAGTAGATGGTTTTAAGGATTGTTGAGCACCATTCTCAGACGTAAATTTGATAGATATCAAACATCTAATGCTCAGGAATACGTCAAGTCAAACAATTTCCCGATGTTTTCTTCCAGATGGCCGTTTGAACATGCGATATTAGAGCTATGGTACGAAGGGTATTCCGAAAATTATGGCAGGTCGGGCCTCGGGAAGATTGTGGCTTATGAGGAGTAATACGCCGTCCATTCTTTGCTATTGGCTAGCTTACCTCTCTTGTCCCGAACACCACTATACCTTTTAAACCAAAGCAGATTCTCTCTTCACAGAAGCAATCATATTCTGTAATCCCAAAATTTTGAACACAGTCGTCACCATGTCCACTACGGGTCTTCAAGCCACAGCTGTGTTGACGGGGTCTTTCCTTTCAGGTAGAGTCTCATTAGACTCGTGCTTGGTGAAGAAGAATGTGACGGCTAACATGTTCCAGGGGCAATGATGGCGCTATCTGTCATGGCGGTTCCGGTCCTTCTTGACACTACCACCGACGCACCTCAATTGTTCTTCCAATGGACTCGCATGTATCATTACGGTCACCTGATGCTACCTACGATGGCGGTTGGCACATTTCTGCTGTATACATACACATCCATCAAAAAAAGAAGTGCCAAAAAGCCCTGGAAGATATTTACCCTTGCAGGAATCACGACGCTAAGTATGGTGCCATTTACCTGGCTAGTCATGGTTCCAACAAACAACGAACTGTTTCGCCTGCAGAAGGTCAGCTTACTAGAGCCTTCGGTGAAGACAATTACGGAGGCAAAGGAGCTGGTGGTAAAATGGAGCTGGATGCATCTTTCAAGGTCATTCATGCCTTTGGCAGGGGCACTTATAGGAACGATTGGAACATATGGGGCTGGAAAATAGGCATGGAGAAGTCAAGGGCATAATTGGAATCAGTTGAACCTCGCGGCGATTCAGATAGATAAGGGAACAGGTGGATGTAAGAGCTGATAATTTCCGCGACACATAAATCTCTTCATAGGCTCATAAGGCGATGGTAAAGCAATTCTACACATGGCTTGGCAGGTACCAGACAACCGTTTGTGGTGTGCATTTAAAGTTTAGTGGCTTCATCTGCAGCAAGGGTCCTCGGCACAGTCCGAAGGGCCCAATTTAAGAAACGATCATAGTATTTAAATTGGCCCGAGTCCCGAATTCCGAAGGTCGGGACCCGAGCTAGAGTTTTCGCTAGGCTTTGGATAAGCATAATCCCTGTCCGTGAACTCACCTTCTATGTGTTAGCACAAGAATTGTATGGGATGAGGCATCATTTCAAGATGTTTAATAAAGCAGACACTGTCTAGAAGCATTTTGCCATCGTCACGTGCGTTGCTTCTCACCCCTACTGTATATCACCATGCTATTTATTATTTTGTCCATTGTTGCTTTGTTCTTGACACCGTTTGGATCTTTTCTTTTATCATTAATCTTTTCGAAGAAGGGGAATGTTGAACAGCAGGCAATTAACAGCCAAGTAGCCGAAATTGATGGAGGAGAATGGGAGCGTTTGTCTGTGTTTGAGCATGTGGAGCAAGGGTTAAAGAGAAATCCAAATGGACCAGCTGTTATTTGCTCTTTCCAACCCACGGATCATCTTGATGAGCTGTTGTCTAGAACTAAGAAGGCTCACCCTCCCAGCGCATTATGGCAGCAGCGATCTAAGAACGGACCAGCTGAACAGGTGAACGGTTTTCTGGGTGAACAAACTAATGGCCACCAAAAGGTTGTCCTATGGAGTTACCAAGAGAGAGCTCTTACAAATGGTATTCGAAAAGAGAATGTTGTGGAAAATAGTTGTTGTCTGACATTGAGCTATACTGAACTCCATCATGTTGCGCTGAAGCTTGCTGCGGGTCTTAGCGCAAATGGAGCACGGCCAAACACCATGATGCTTATGTTGATTCCAAATGGCAGCGAATTCACCATTCTACTCTATACTTGTATTCTCCTTAGAATCACATATGTTTGCATGGACCCTTCCATTCTCGATATCTCGGGATTCACAATGCTTAAGCATCATATACAAACATTGAAGCCACAGATTGTTATCACACCTGACACTCTGAGTGGAAAGGCTATCGATGTTGCATTGGCAGAGCTGCAGCTTCCTATCCCAATCCGGGTTTCTCTCTCGCCTTCTAGGACCCTTGGGTGGAAATCTCTCACCGATATTGCCACCGACTCTACAAGGGCCGAAATCGATCAGGATGTACTCGTGGCTGAGGCGAGAAGCGACAATCCGAATCGTATTCACTCTATAATGTTTACTTCTGGAACATCTGGCTTACCAAAGGGCTGTCCAATGCGTGTTAGGGGACAATCACATGTATTGAACTCCCAAAAGTGGCTAATCGACGAAGAAACTGGCGCGTTCGCTCTTCAGCAACCTCATAATTCGCGTGGTATAGCCCCTGTGCAGACACTACAGACTTGGAAAGCTGGAGGTGCAGTGGTGATGACAGGACAGGAGTTTAGCGTCACCGCTGCCGCCGAAGCAATCAGACAATTTGGCGTAACGTTTGTTGTGCTAACTCCACCGATGGTACACGAATTTGCAGCAGAATTAGCTACAAGGCCAATTGATGTCAGTTCTGTTAAGAAAATTCAGATTGGTGGAGATGCAGTCACGAAGGGAATTCTGAGTAAATGCGCTGCACTATTTCCAAGAGCGCAAGTGTGTGTCAATCATGGTATGACTGAGGGTGGTGGATCTTTTGTCTGGCCTTTCTTTAATACTCCTACTTCAAGGATTCCATTTTTTGGCGAGCTTTGCCCCATTGGAACCGTTGCATCAGGGTCTATCATTCGAATATGGGACTCGGAGAGGAATTGCGTAGTGGGCAGAGGAGAGCTTGGTGAATTACACATCTCATGTGAAAGTATCATTCACAGCTACCTTGGCGGCAGATCTTCAGAGGTCTTCTACAACGATACTAAGGGGAGATGGTTTAAGACTGGGGACAACGCTGTCGTGGATAAGGATGGACTGATATTCATCCTTGGCAGAACCAAAGACATGATCAAACGTGCGGGTGTGAAAATTATGCCTTCTCCGATTGAAAGCTCCATTGGAGTCTTCGCCGGTGCACAAGTGAGCATGTTTCATATTTTACACCCAAATATTGACTAACTCATTTCCATATAGACGATTGTTGTGCCGGCTCCGCATTATGTACTAGGCACGGAACCATTTGCAGTACTCAGTTCATATAATGGAAAGACAGAGAGAGAGATTAAAGACCACGTGCGATCGGTTTTTGGAAACGATTATGCTCTTGGGGGTCTAGCTACGCTAAAGCAGCTTGGGTTTGTCGAGTTTCCACTCAACTCAACCCATAAGATTATCAAATCTCAGGTTCAGGAGGCGGTGCTAAAGCACCTTAAAAGAACACGCTATGAGAAAGCAGCCACGCAATAGGAGCTCCTAATCTGGTTGGGAAAATGGAGACCTTAGACCATGTTAGAACAATGGTTTACTGATACGGCTCACAAAAACCACTGGGATCTTAACTATATGCGAAACTTCCGATTTTTGTTAGATAAAGGACATCAGCTGGGGTTGCTATCGTTACCTGAACATTTCGATGTACTCTATCTAAATAATTATACTCTGTGATACTATATTAGAACGTGTTTTCATATCCCAACGACTTAATCAGCTAGAGCTGCCAAGAACTCTATCTCCTCCCTTTTCGCTTAAGCTCGTTAGATTCGGCAACTTGATACAACGCTGGAATAGCCGAACAGTCAGCCCTCGAAGCCATCTTGCATTTGACTTGTCTTGATGCCAATCTTGTCCAAAAAATTGTGACTTGCTTTTTCAGGTTCAGGTTCACCCAATTTTATTCCTATAGTAGCGAATGGTATTAATCGTACGAGAATCTTATATAAAGGGTATCAGATGCTTTCTTTGTGTAACTGTAGATATTGGAAATGGCTCTAGCGTGAACAAGGTTCTTTCAGTCAGCAGCTCCGGATGCAGGATATTGAGTACAAGGATCACCCAAAAGGAATGGGGCTGCGGCCCGCTAGAGCTATTTTGATGATTCTTGGCTCCACAAAGTGGGTTAGGACATAGTGATACAGGTCATGGTCTACGGAGGCCGCACCTCATCGTGTGGCATATGCTGTTTGAGCAATGGTCACATCGGCCACCGACCACCCAGCAGTGAGCTCACTGCGCCATCTTCGGAGATGCCATTCCTAATTATTACATCACTAGATGTCCTTTAAATATGATACATAAATCAATCAAAACTGAAGAAACAGTCATTCAGATCCACCATCCTAGACTGTCCCAAGATCAGCATTCTATTTATACGAGTGGTTCAATCATGGCTCCAGCTACCCCCATCAAGCTAGACCCGGCGCATCTTGGTTTCATCAGAGGCGCAGATGTCGAAATCAAAGCTCTAGAGGAGTGCAATCGGCTCTTACAGAAAAATCACGAGGAATACCATATGTTCTTCCGTGATACAGCAGGACACAACCACATTGTGCACAGCTTGCTCACAGTTCTTGCTCTTGGTGCGACACCCCAAGAGTTACAAGACCGCTATGACGACGGAACACCAATTCAGCGTGCGATCCCAGAAATTGACACCGCACTATTAGAGAAGTTAGACGATGACGATATCCTTTACAAGAACATTGGCGAAATCACACAATACCATACCTTCCTTGAGTTCTTTAAACGCAAGATTGCTGCTAGTAGTTGGAAGGAGGTAATTCTTAAGTACGTATTTGCGCGTACTAAGGTTGCTGATGAGCTACTCGCCCGTATGTATGAAGGCGCATACCACCCCATCATTCATCTGGGTCTCGGAATCGAATTTCAGCAACCTGCAATTGTGGCAGAGGCTCTTGCCCAAGCCGCGGCACACGACAACAGCAATATTGGAACACTATTCCGAAATGCAGAGGCAGAGGCTGCAATTGTCTACCCAACAGGAAAGCCTGCTTCCCTGATTGAACTCGTTCACCGTGTCCGCGATACAGAAACAATCAAAAATGCTCCCAAATGGACAGATTTTGGAAATAAAATGAGGGATGGTGTTATTGGACGAGCAGGTGAGGAGATTACCACAATCGCAGCACAATTTAGAATTCGAAAAGATGGGGAGGATTTAGAGAGAAGAACAGCTGAGATGATTGCCACTTGTGCATACTTTGCGGGAGCGTCTCAGCATGAAGGCCGGAAGAAGAAGATCGATTTCTTCTATATGCACAATGTCACTTCAAGCATATTTTTCACTGTAATAATCCGCCAAGATTGGATTAAGATTGAAGACCGCGTCCGAGCAGTCGAGTGGAAGGGAAGACTGGATCTGGCATGGTATGCTGTATCTGGATCCGCAGCATTGGATGCAAAGTGGATCAACAATTATTCCAACCCAGAGAGTGATGGTCTTGGATGGGCAGAACTTTTTAGTGCCGTCAACAAGGAACATGATGATGGACATGCTGCCAAATTCATTCGTGCGCTAAAAAATGGCGAAGAGGTTTCAAAACCATTTGAGCAGGGTGAATGGGCATCATACTTCCCTATGAAGGGGGATATGTGGTTAAAGCTAGCGCGGTTGTGCCAGGATACCACCAAAGGCCTACCAACAGATTTGAAGTGGGTGCCGTTCACCGGATTCCCACAGCCATGGAAGCGACCCGATCTAGCGAACTGAAATTGGCAAAGTAGTTCCAGATGCTTGTGATTATATGATGATATTTTTTAGGGATTAAATGCTACTGCGCTTCATGATTGACCTAATTTCGTTACTCTTATGTGATCATGTCAGATTTTGAAAATGCTTTCTTAGAACTACGTTCTCAAATGTCTATATTTCGACAATTTAGAGTAAATATAAAAAGCCAAACTGAGGACCAGGTTCAGGGTCCGTGATCAATTTGTTATTACCATGGGTTCTAAATTCTATTTAGACCATCTTTAGTTCATTCTGGTGGTCCCATTTCCTTTGCGTGATGCTTGGAGATACCATAAGCTATTTGCCCACAGTAACCAGAGTACCCGTAGTATTGACTGGTTATGACAACCAAACCGGCCAATTGCCATTTTTGGTCTGTTTCTAGTATAACCTTTCATGGCATTGAGTAATCGACCCAGCAACCAGGTTCTTGGTCCCCGATGTCTTGGCAAGCGGCATCCGATCTGGCATTGCTAGATTTCCGATACGGCCATGGTTTCAGCAGTATCCTTGATAGCTCAATTTTGGAGGCACATGATGTCAGCATGGCATTTCGTGATCTTAGGACGAAATATATGGAATCTCACTTAACACGAGAGTATTGCATGGATACGAGTTTTCTCTAAATCTATCTACACTTACATATCTATCCCACCTGACGCTTCTTAAACGTCCCAGCCGTTGAAGATTCTAGATTTAGACAGTATAATACCCACGATTCTAAATTTATCTGACTATATGCATGATGTGATAATTAAGCGACATTATCTGGAAATCCCGACCATGAATGCTCGCTTAACATGTACCAGCCCCTTATCTCCGGGGCAAACGCTGATGCCCGATCTCCGATTGCTCTCATATAAGTTCCATAAATCGGCAGAAAGAGCGAGTTTCGGGCTATAGACACGACTAACGTACAAGTCTCTTGTTCCATGACCACGAATAGCGGCTGGCTATCGAAAGTCGAGTTCTACTGATGGTGGATATGACTTGGGATAAATGCAGCCGGAAGGTATCGAAAATAAGTAATGGATTAGCTGAGAGCTGGCAAACGATACCCAACAGAGGTTATTTTGGACCTTCGTGTTTATGTCGGCGTGAGGATACGCTTGCAGGGTTGGATTTTTTGCACAGAAAGGCAAATGGCGTCGTGCAACCTTTGGAAATCACCATGATGTAAGAACTGGTCCAAAGGTAATTGTGAATAATTTACAAAATAATTTAAGTGTGTTCTAACTGATTGGCAATTCAAAAGATAACCCACTAGTCTATTCCTAAACAAAATAACCAGTACGCCGGTGTAAGTGCGAGAAAATTCATGTAGAAATGCGTGGAGTGCAGTATCTTTCAAACTTCTACCACTTGGGTTGTGAACCACCTCTTCTCACGAGCTCTCAGCTCAAAACCCACCTGCCCATCCTCAGCCAGTTTTCTTAACACTTCCTCTGTAAATGGCTCAATCGCCAGCTCCCTGACTTGGGGATCAAGACTATCTCCGTGCATCTCAGTCACAAGATCCTTGATAGTAACACTTCCTTTTCCCCTTCCGGCAGCCTTCTTGATCTTAGATAGAGCCTGCAAAACTTTTGTCTCACGTCTCCTCTTCGAGGCAAGCTCTTGTTTGATCTTGACAGGTAAATTTGTGATAACCTTTCCGTGGGCTGGATACCCAATCGCGCAGTTGTGTGAGCTCATGACCCCCAGTGACTCCATCCAAGTACTCAATTCTTCGGTAGCAGCAGTGCCGTGGCCTAATACATTGTCTCCTGTGAGCATGGCATTATCTTCCTCAACAATGAAACACATATGATCATGTGAGTGCCCTGGAGAGTGCACCGCACGAACGGTAGCACCTTCAACTGTAAAGACCTGCCCATCAGCAATGGGATTCTGATTTTTGCCCGGACTGTGTTTATATATCGAGTCTGAGAGATAAGGGTAAAGACGCAGAAGATCAGGAACGCCTCCGGAGTGGTCACCGTGCCAGTGGGTAAGAAGTACGTGGGAAAGAGTGACTCCATGTTCCGCAAGAGTATCAGATATAAGATCAGCCCATTCTGGGATACCCTGTCCTGTGTCTACCATAAGTCTATGGTCTCCTGTCCCGATTATGTAGCAATTTGTGCCTTGGAGTGTGAACTTGATTTTTTTTTAGCTAACCGATTATGCATGATGATTATAACTTCAAACTTACCTTTCCGGCGTTTTGGCCAAGAACGCGAAGTACACGAGGACTTATTTGCTCCACATCTGGAATATCTGGTAAAGTCGATAACTGACCCTCAAGATAATCCTCAAATGCACAGATGTTAAGCGTCTTGTTAATTTGACGATAGCCACCCTTGTGCTGTTTCTTGGGAGGTTCGTTCTCTTCCATCTTTACGTTCTGAAGATAAAACATGAAGGTGCCTTGGTTAAAAGAAGAGGTATGAGGAGCTCTAAACTATACAAATTTTATCGGGCTATTCTTCTGTGTCTTAAAAGAGGGTTAACCCGAAGGAGCGTATAGACCTTCGGACCGAAGGTCCTTCAACTGTCTCACCTAATAGAATTCCTGCATAGGCAACTCCGAACCATGTTAACCTGCCACCAATAATTTCATGGTCTGCACTTAAAACCACTTTCCCAGATTCTACAGTCACTATAGCACATTCTTCTAATTCTGATTCCTAAAACACGCATACCGCCTCTTCATATTGAGACCATGGGAGAATATCTAGTCACGGTTAACGTTGCAGGCGACAAGCATGAATTTGATCCAGAGCACTGGACGGGCAGTGGCCAGAATGGATCTTCCACCGAATCAATATTTCCAAAGCGCCACCCTGAAACTGGAATCAATGTATTGATTGTCGGCGCTGGTATGGGTGGGCTGATGGCCACCTTGGAATGTTGGCGGAAAGGTCACAACGTCGTTGGGATTTTGGAGCGAAATCAAGGCCCTGTTTACTCTGGTTTGTGCTTCGGCAAGTACCTGGAATATGGTCAATCTTTGTTAACTGAAGAATAGGAGACATTATTGTGATGCAGCCTTCGGCTATATCCGTCATGCGTCATTGGCCCGATCTTTGGCATGATATGGAAGAAGAGCAAGTCAACGCTGCCGTGAGCTACGAGATGCATACTGGGAAGCATATCTACGGGCCATCAGTTCCGTCTTTCAATGACCCAGAACATGTTGCTGATCGCAAAGGCCCATTTGTGGCGCCAGCTCAGATTCGTAAGAAGTTCTACAAGATGCTTTTGCGGCAAGTGGCAAAGCTGGGCTTCAAAGTTGACTACGGCAAGATTGTCCGGGACTATTTTGAGGACAAGGTCGCAGGCAAAGGCGGCGTAGTTTTAGATAATGGCGATATTCGCGTTGCGGATATAGTTGTGGCAGCGGACGGCCTGAAATCCCGGTCAGAGATTCTCATTGCTGGCGAGCATGTGCCCACAAAATCAAGCGGAATGTCGATCTATCGCACGGCATACCCACGCGAATTAGCTATGAAGGACGAAACTGTCAGGAAGCGCTGGGGAGATTCTCCACCAGTGTGGGAGTACTGGCTGGGCCCAGGCATGTATATCGGCGTCTTTCTTTCTCCTGACACAGTTTCTTGGGGATTCACTCCTCGAGATCAGCAAGGTGAAGCTACTGAATCATGGGAGCCAGACACAGATCCAGAGGATGTTGTCAAGGGTTTGCTACGAGCACCGGACTGGGATCCAGCCATAGTGGCACTGGTACGTACAGCACCCAAAGGGGTTATCGTTCATTGGCCATTATTGTGGCGCGACTTAAGAAAAGAATGGACATCACCAGGAGGCCATGTAGTACAGGTTGGTGATAGTGCTCACAGCTTTATCCCTACTTCGGGTAATGGTGCGTCTCAAGCACTCGAGGATGCTATTACCCTGGCAACTACTTTGCAACTTGGTGGTGGCCCAAAGAATGCGCCTATTGCAGCTAAAGTTTACAATCTTCTCCGTTATGAGCGCGTTAGTTGCGCACAGAAGATGTCTTTTGTCAATTCCCAGCTCAAAACTGCTACAAACTGGGACGCAATCTGGAAAGACCCTTCCAAGATCCGAACACGATTCCCAAGCTGGATCTTCAGACATGATCCCGAGGCTTATGCATATGAGAAATATGGCCAGGCATTTGCTCATCTTGTTGTCGGTGAAGAGTTTAGAAACACCAACTTCCCGCCAGGGCACAAATTTATGCCATGGACAATGGAGGAGGTTTACAAAGACATCGATGCGGGAAAGAGAGTTGAAGATCTGTTAGATGGAGATTGGTCTTAATTTGCTGTAGACATAGTTTCTATCTGGAATGAGTACGAGCCCATAGAATGTAAAGAGGAAGCTGAAGCACATGAACTATAATAATACCATTATACCCTAACCTTCAGTAACTAATAGTGTGTTTGTGATCTTAACTGTGGTCGAGTTTTGATCACTTACATTTGTCAGCAATAGTGATATTTCAACTCCAGGCCCTCAAAGAAGACAAAAGTACTAGCGAGCGACAAATTATTTTGTAGTTCATGTCGATAAATGCAGTAAATACGCGTTATAGGTAGCAATGAAATCATTAAATTTGCTACATAGGCTTAATTGAAAAAGATAGTCCATCCAGAAACTCAAAAGTTGCTCGTTACACCAGGCTTGATAGCCTCCAGCTTTTTCACCAGTTCAGCCCAAACGCGATCTTGAGCTTCTTTCCCTCCTTTACCAGTAACCACTGATGCTGGTTCCGTTATCTCGCAGTCGGACACGTACTTTCCATGAGACTCCGATCCTTGTGACGCGGCATGCACCAAAGTTCTACTTCCAACCTCGGTCGATCTAGCAAGAATTAATTTTATAAGCCAGAATCCCCAGGTGTTGCCATCGCGAGACAGTTCTGAATGGCATAATCCCGGGTTCACACAATTCACGGTTACCGAGTACGAGGAAGCTGGATGCTGCTCGCCAATAGTTCGAACCGCAAATACCTCAAGCAATTTTGAGATAGGATACATTTCGTCATAGCTCTTCTGCCACAATTTCTCGTTGTTGATTGTTGTAAAAATCTCACCATCAGGCGCATTTTGTTGGGGGAATGTTGTATGTCCATGCACTTCAGAGGAAGTTATAGTGAGTGTTGGCCGCGTCTTGAATTTAGCCGCTGTTTCTTTGAGCTTTGGCAGCACAAGGGCAGCTAAAAGAAATGTTGAGACGACGTTGATCGTGATAGATTTTTCGTTATCCTCGGCCGTAGAATATGAGAAGGTTGCAACTCCAGCATTTGCCAAAAATATATCCACACGTTCCAATTCGGAATTTACGCGAGCTGCAAACTTTTGCACACTCTCATAGCTCGCCATATCAATCCTCCAGACTTGAATGATATCCCTGCTGCAACCAGTACTGTCTTCTATCTCGTGCTTGGCATCATGTCCCTTATCCAAGCTGCGTACTGCAATAATTAACTTCGATGCGCCTAAACGCACAAAATGGCGCGCTGCTTCTTTTCCGAGTCCAACATTGCTTCCCGTCACAATAATGGTTTTGCCGGCATAGTTGCCGATGGGATAAATTGGCTTTTTGAAGAACTGGCTGTAAAGGAACCCCATGTTTGCTTTCTAAGCAACTAAAAGCAACAAATGAATGAGAGAAACGTGAAAGTATGAAGATCTCGAACTACCAAAGAGAGGATTCTATCGTGTCGAACTTGAAAATTATCAGATTGATTCCGGCGCAGGATTTATGAAGTGGTTGGCTAGGAATGCTGAAGGTGGGTTCACAATGACCTTGTTCAATAGGAAGCAATTAAAATGTTCTCCGACCTGTCGGCTTTTACTAAGGTTGTACTCGCCTAATGACCGAGTCTGTTCACGACTACCCAGCCGCATCGGGTTACACAGAGTAGAGTGGAGCTTCTCTCAGGATGAAAGCATGGCGCATCAGCATAAGAAGCTATGAAAGGAATACACCCTTATAAGACAGCACCTTATAGCGAAATAATTCAAGAGAGTGAATGAGCGAATTTCATTCGTGTTCTCGTATAAGTCGATATTGACCTACTCGCTGCCCCTGATCCGGACAAAGTTACGCGAGCGGGATATAATATTCGATATGCTTCAAACTGCCTCAGAAAATTCAAGAATCAGATACAACATTTACAGCTTAGGCTAAACTCTTTTTTTTCTTAGTTCACAAATAAACTCTAAGCGAAGAACGAATTTGAACATAGCATGTATCTGCAGGGTACATTTCTAAATGCTCCACAAGATGATTCTAAGCGAGTTCCGACACCTATGCCATACAGATAAACATGTCGTTCTCCGATACAAGCAAGGTCCCGAACATTTCGGAGTCTGACAATGACCATTCATCTGTTCCGGAGCGATAGAGGTGTACCCGACCTTGAAGCTAAGGCTAGGTGCAGGCGTTGGAAGAAATTGAATTCTTTCTTAAAGAATCTACAGCGCTTGATCGTATCGGGCTGTCGTCATAAAAGTCCTTTTTTTTCTCAACAATATGGCTACATACGCGGTCTTGGGTAGCACGGGAAACTGCGGCTCTGCCCTCATCAGAAACCTCCTTCAATTTCCCGGTAACAAAATCCACGCCTACTGCCGCAACAAGAACAAGCTGGTGAAATTGATCCCTGAAGTCGTTGACAATAAACAAGTCGAGATCTTCGAGGGAAGCATTTATGATGTCGAACTTATGATAGACTGTATACGCGACACCAAAGCGGTCTTCTTAGTGGTAACGTCCAACGACAATATTCCTGGATGCCGACTTAGCCAGGACAGCGCTGGCGCAGTGATAGAAGCCTTGGAGAAAATTAAGGCAGAATCAGCCCCTGGACTCAAGCTACCCAAGCTGGTCCTTCTCAGCTCAGCTACCATCGATGACCACCTTGCACGCCACATGCCCAAATGGTTCCGGCCTATCATGTTGACCGCGGCCTCGAACGTCTACCGCGACCTGATTCTCACCGAGGAGTTTCTACGTTCTCAATCAAGCTGGATATCTACCATCTTCATCAAACCAGCTGGACTGTCCCCAGATATCTCTCGTGGCCATAGATTGACCCTTGACGAGGAAGAGAGCTTTATCAGCTACTTGGATCTCTCTGCCGGCATGATTGAAGCTGCAGATGACGAGGAAGGTCGATATGATGGAAGGAATGTTGGTGTGGTCAACGCGAAGCGTGGAAATGGAGCGAGGCTTCCAGCGGGAACTCCAATGACCATTTTAATGGGCTTGATGAGACACTTCTTCCCTTGGCTACATCCGTACTTGCCAACATCTACCATCTAAACAAAACTAGCATAAAGTAATGTACAAGGCTTCTGGTCACGCTGACTATGCCTCAATGTCAGAATAATTCATTTTTCATGTTGCCACGAAGTAAAAATTTACAAGTTCTTTCTCCGATAATCTAGGGTGTACCGAGACCTGTTTCTTATTAAATATTTAGTTAGTATTAACATAACAAAAGGTTGCTTAGTGATCTCTACTCTCAGATCTATGGTATAAAATCTATATGTATCAAAAATACTGGCGTGAGAATTGTCGGTTTGAAAGAAAAATTCCGTAGATAAGCGAGCCTCGCAGAAGATAACGATTACGCCAAGAAAATTGTGCCATCTTCACAAGCAAAAGCTTATTTTCGTAGGATGCTATTAATGACTAACCGTATATGTGTTGCTCGGCGCTATCCGTATTCCACAATATTTTAGTTTTTCTCATAATATAGCGCCATCGAGAATTGGTTACCTTGCAGCACTCCCTCTTTCATATTGTCATCAAGACCCTGCATCTCCTTCTAAGCTGCTGAAGCTTAGCTGAGAGTGGCGCTCCGATTCTATGCATAAGCGACCCGACATTGATCATGAATAGCAAATTAAACGGCTAAATATGATTTTAAATACCAAATGATATTTTAGACTTGAGATCTGGGATAATGCTTGCCTGCAGGCTGGTCTCCAAGAGAAAATGCAACAAGTGATGCATATTAAGGCTGGAAACTGTCTTGCTTGAGTGGGGCTGTAAGATATTGAAACTTTAGGAGGCGATATTTAGCGTCTATAAAAATTGGGAAAACGAATTTTCGACAGTGCCGTCACAATATCAATCTATCCTCTTCGTCGTGGAGATGGCTTTCGATAGTGTCTACACTACATCCTAATATAGAACTACTCCTTCTATCTAGTCCCAGGCTATGATGCCCGATCTATAACATTAAACATAAGCGCAGCTTAAGCTGCACCTCCATCAACGGTGATGATCTTGCCATTGACCCACTCAGCCTCCTGACTAGCAAGGAATGCGACCACACGCGCGATATCGACCGGCCAACCATTGCGGTGCAAAGGTGAGGCATGGGCTGCCATCTGTTCTTGAGTCAGCCTTCCATTCTGCAAGACGAATCAATAGAGACTTACGGCTTGTCGCTCTTCAGCTGTATACTTCTCACCGCCTGGGATGTAGTGTTGGGAAACATCGTGGAACATGTCGGTGACGGTTCCTCCTGGGGCAACAGCGTTTACGGTGATCTGCTTATCACCCGCATCCTTGGAAAGGACCCGGACAAATGAGTCGATAGCACCCTTGGAGCCAGAGTAGAGAGAGTGCTTGGGTACGCTGAAATCCTTGGCTGTATTGGATGACATGAGGATGATGCGCCCACCATTGTTGAGGTGGCGGTACGCCTCACGAGCAACGAAGAACTGGCCCCGAGTGTTGATGCTGAACACGCGATCAAATTCTTCCTGTTCATATCATTAATCTTGAGTTTGTATTGGAGGCTTAGCTTGGGAATCATATACCTCGGTGACATCTTTCAAATGCCCAAAACTCACAACGCCCGAATTACTACACGCGATGTCCAGCCCACCAAAATGAGCGACCGCATCGTCAAACAGCTTGACCGTCTGTGAGACTTGTCTAATGTCCGCCTTGAATGCAACTGCATCGGAGCCGAGGCTTTTGATCTGAGAAACTACTTTCTCGGCAGACTCCTTCGCGTTGGCATAGTTAATGACGACCTTTGCGCCACGACGGCCAAGCTCAATGGCAATTGCTGCACCAATACCGCGTCCTGATCCGGTGACGAGTGCCACTTTGCCATCAAGGCGGCCAGGAACATATGGAGCAGTCATTTTGTTGCTTCGGGGTGTTGTTGGTACTTGGATGCAGGGTTACAATGAGATCTAGGAACCTGTAGCTTTGTTGACTCGCTTTAGGTGAAGAACATAAAGTATATATAAGCTGTAAGTATTATGTCATATCTAGCTATGGACGGATCCATTTAATCGGCCTACTATGCAAGGCACAATCCCCTTCCCCGTACTCCGAGCCCGAAAGAGCGAAGGAGCGAGATGAGGCTGCCGATGACCGCTCCTTTGCATATCGGAATCAAATGGTGAAACCTGTGCAAATGTCTGAAAATTCAGACCTGAGCTCACGGGGTGTATTGAGCGCAGCCTTTGTACCGCAACAGAGAGGCAAATATTGAGGATGTAAAATCCTTGGAAAGAGTCCGCAGTTGCACGAACCACTCGCATTCTAAAATGAATAGAATAAACCCACTTCTTTGGTCTATCGAGCAAACTCTGGCCGAGTTGATAAAACCTAATCTCTTGAATTTCACCGAGATACTTTTTTTTCAATTATTTATATTCTCATTGAGAAACTCAAACAATCTGCCGAGCATCTCATTCTTTGCCGGCTCGGTGGAACCGTAAGACCAATTAATCCGAGTGCCAAGTTGTCAGCTTACGGGAAGTAAACCCCGTTAGGATTTCTAGGCTCCAGATTGAATCAATGCTTCCAAAATTGGATTTTAAACAGATACTTGTTGGTTCTTATAGGGTTTCAAAACTCAAGCTTTCATGTCAAGAAAAATTGGAGTCGTGAGTGCCTGAAATCAAAGAATAACCGTTGTCAAGGGCAATGGGGAAGACATGGCTTGGACGGTTGGTCGTAGCATTAATTAGGGTGCTTACTTTACGGCATCCTGCTGAAAAGCGGTACACACCATAAACAAAAATTAAAGTTTTTAAAGTTGAAAAGAAGAGGGTAGACCAATGCTCAGAAAGACACATCTAAACATCTACTCTAATTGTAGATGAGCTAATGACCTAGCTCAAACCGTCGTTATTAATTACAAGACCCACAAGTCTAAAGAAAGGCTCTAAGCGACGCACTGTCTAGCCCGTTTCGCCTGTCCATTTGAACGAACCCAGCCTGTGATTTAACCTTAAATCAACCTCGTTACGCCTGACCAAACTTTAATTGCAAAAAGTCTCATCAAACTCCACTACTCTCTCCTTAAGCATTCAACAATGTCCAATGAGAGCCCTCTCAGCCGTTTCCGCATATCACTCTCCAGTTGGTCTAGCATCGCAGCTGACAATGGTAGCGCCGGCTCTATTTCCGAATTGTCATACCCTAGGCTGTTAGGCGTGTCGGCGCCACTATTGTTCTTTGCTGACTGTAGCTTCAGCTTCGCAGAGAGTTGGTTGACCAGACGTTGTACGCGGTGGAGCTCTCCGAGTACAAGCTGCGCCGCCATGCGCGTAGAATCTTCTCCGTCCAGGTAGTAGCTGCCCACGGCGGCGGGTATCTGGAGCACTTGCTCAGCATGGGAGGCGTATCTTGCATGTGTAGATATTGGACTCTGCAGGCCACTGGCAGTCCCGTCGTCGCGATTTGATGGTTTCCTTCGTGCGGCAGCGGCGTACCAACCAAGCACCTTAAATACAATGAGGGACATGATGGCGAGGAGGTAGCTATCCTGCGAACATGGACACTGCAGCATTAGGCTGATTGCTTCAACCGTATGCTCATTCTTCTGAATCACGGCTTGGATCGTCCGGATAGAGGTCCTCTCATCACCATTTTTCGAGTTTGAAGGATTGGGAAAGAGCTGCTTCATCAGTCCGAGCGCCCGCACCAGGCAAAAGCAGGGAGACTCTAGGGTTCGCGAGGGTTGATAACTTTGCATGTTCTCAGCGGCAGGCGATTGCCTACTATTTGGAGGTGAGCGTGGCGCTATATTGTGGAAAGACAGAAGCTCAGAAACTGCCTCGAATTTGAGGGTATCATCAAACATGGGAGGTCCATCGAAGAGGCTTTCTGATCCATTGCCATGGCTATCCATTCCCGCAGAAAAGAAGTCATCCTGCCCGAGGATATCCGCATCCGAGATATCTGGCATTGAAAAAGATATAGGGGAGGCGAAGAACTCATCCAAATCTGTGGACATTGTGACAGTGGAACTAAGGGTCTGATCTGAGGGTGAGAGACCATGATTTTGAAAGAAACTAGGGGAGGTATTTGAGAGTGTTGATCTAGGAGAGGACTGTATTCCTGGTGAAGATAAAGGCTCTGTTCCTGACTTCGTGAACCAACCGTCTAACGGTGACAGAGATTGGATTACATCGTTTGTTGTTTGGATAGCTATGGTAGTTGCTGGAGCTGTCTTGATGGCATCATTTATGCTTGCTCTGTTGCTGTGTTTCCGCCCGCCACGCTTCGTTGCAACGTACTCGCAGGTAATGCCGCGCTTTGCGCAACGGGAGCAAGTAGGCTTCTCCTTATAGCACTTTAACTTAGATAATGCACAAGCATGACAGCTGTCCCGAAGTTTTGGAGCTGCCGGAGCAGTAGTGTTACGCCGGCTTGTCGAGGAAGAAGTCGGTGTGGGCAGTTGTTGAGGAGAGTGTATCGTGGTCATGATGAATTGAACGTATGTTGTTGGTAGTGGCAGGGCAGAAGTGTTAGAGGACAGCACAAAGCTTCAATATTGAAGATAAATTGGCCTTTACACGTTTTCTAGGGAGCTCTGAGGCCAATCCTGAATATAAAGAGGTTTGCTTTAAGTTTGTAAGAAACTGTGCAAGGTCCTAAATGCGACTTAATTATTATATCTAGTCAGCTTATTTACATCGATTCGACTTGATAAGTAATGTTGCTCTGGATTTGCTGAGGCGTTCGTAAGCGGGGGTCCTGGACCTTGCGTGCTACAGGCATCGCGAACCGGCCAATTAAGAAAGCCAATTTTATCGTAGGCCACCCCAGGGAAATGCACAGCTGTGCATTGTAACACACAAAAACGTGCCGCCTTGCACCACCTCTTACAGCGATCACTCCATCGATTTAAAATTTTCCGGGTGCGTCCAGATCGATTTTTTTTTAAGGTTTATAGCCTTGAACCGCCTGCTGCGGCGCAAGAGTCACCCCGAGCTAGGAGCTATATATCTGACTGGGCCCACCCGATTTGTTCGGCGCTTCTGAATAAAAGATACAGAACAAGCCCTCTAGCATAAGCATGTCTATTTCAGCCAGCCCTAACAGCATTCCTCTCTCACAGCGATCACTTTATACCGCAAGAATATGTAAAGACCTCATTGGCATTTATTTCAATTGCCAGAATGCCCAGTCTTTAAATCTCTAGATGTCTTCCATCTGTGTGTCGGGACGTTGCCTCCGGTGCAGCATCCATGATTGCCAAGCCAAGGAGTCTACCCGGTCCCGCAAACCGTTTAATACCGACGCTATGACCGCTCTGACAACCGTTTTGTCTTATCCAGGCTCCTAGCTCTTATCAAAGGGTGGGATATTCCGTCCATTTAAGCTCCTGGAAACAAGGCATATACGCTGGAAGAGATGTTAGTCGCCCGTCCTGCAACATGATTCTCGCTTGTCTGCACTCGACTACCGGGCCAGGAAGAAAATATCGTTGCATGCTTATCTGTAAACAACGCTAAGTCCGTCACTGCGCAGTAAGCATAGGTTGGCTCGTAAGCTAGCCAACTTGACAGGGCGCATGCCTATTTCACTTGTAGATAGCGCTGCCCGGTCACGTAATGAGAACGAATTTTCGTATACTGCGTTAGGAGGACATGTAGTAGCTCATATTCAGTTTAGTCTTACGTGCATACCGCCTACGTACCTTTATGCCCATAAAGCATACTCATTCCGACGATAATCTCGTATCGGAGCCCCACTAAAATCCTGATCATTGGAAGGTTTGCCAATAATCAATGTTCTGGAAAGGTCCACAAGGAATAGCAGCAGGCATATACTAGGGAGTCAATCTCTAAATTGGTGGCGGGGAGAAAGGTAGGATTCTAGAGAAAAGGAGTCGGTGGGGCAGCAGTACCACGCTACACTGTTCTTTTGGAGGATGAGTGTTAACCTCAGGCTTAGTGTCGCTTAGCCACCATCCTACCTTGACAGTCCACGTTTTTAGACATGGTCAAAGGCTACTCTGGACGAATGCATATAAGGTTTGCTAGCTTTGAGGAACCGGAAAGACTAAATGCTTGGTCTACCCCTCCAATGACGATACACAGGGTGGGTACAAGATGGGTGGCTGACGTTAGACGCTCAAAAGTCAGTCTTTCCGAGGTAAAAGCAACTATTGCCTGCCTAGACAGGGGTATACATTAATAATCCTTCAGGTGGTGGAGACATGAATTTATGCTTATTCCGTTGCAGCAAGCCACAATTATCTTGTTCCCGCTTTGTGGCTGCCTTTGCATTTTGTTCTTGATAGTGAACCAAAGTAACGTGGGATAGCCAAAAGCTGTCCCCCCTTTCTGGCCTTGTGCTGCAAATCGGACTTATGAATAGGTGTATTGTACAACTACGCTTTGTGTTACTGGATCTACTCTGCGTCCGTGTTCAAGATTAACTTGGCATGCTCAGCTGTTGCACAGAACACGACGCATTTTTCTGGGTACATTCTTACAGGCTGAAGGAAGCTACAGTGGACCTCTACGCTTGTGCACTCACTAGCAGCTCCTGGATAATAAAGCCTTGACGGAGATTTCTCCACCGTGGTCATTTGGCTCCGTATGAAGGACGATGCAAGCAGTTCCTTCAATAGATTAAGGTTCTAGTCCTCCTGTTTTCATAGGAATTAATGCGGACCGTAAGACCTTCGACAAGACCTGTGATACTGGCCAAGAGATCGTGGCAATGGGAAGGATGCGTATCCCTGGTCATCATGGCACACATTTTCGATTACCAACCTATTTTAAATTTAAAGTCATATAGAACGGGTAGTTACATTAATAATGCATAAGGCAGTGAGCAAGCGGAGATGGTACGAGGGAGCGAAAGGCCGCATTAGCAGTTGCTATATTCATATAGCAATGACTATGCTCCAGATTCCATCGTCGAACACGAGGTTCAGCCACTGACATTCAGGAAGATTTACGGAATGCCATTGAAATAAATTATTGAGTACCGAAGCAACTAGTTTCATTCCTACACAAGCCCCGATTAAATTGGCGTAGGGTGTGGAGGATCTGCTAATACCCTCCCTGGACATTCTTATCTACAGAAAGCTTCTGTTCTCAACACCGAATGGCCAAGTTTAACGCAACCGGCATTTTTATTGGTGGATGCAGCTGGCTCAAGCTTGTAGCCGTGGCCCCGGCCGAACTATCTCCCATCCCAAGATGGGGCTAATCCTCGTCGCCCTCCTGGGAAACAGGATTCTCCTCTTTTTAGGAAATTATGGTGCGCATGCTAAGCATTCTTCTTTCTTCAACCTTCCAGTCTAGGGGGAGCTGGCGTTACATTGCGTTAAGGTTGTTCCCGCCCTGCCGCCCTAAGTCTCAACATCAGGGTCTCCTCTTTACGTAGTCTGTGCGAGTGGCTTGGCAACTTGGCACCTAAGGAACACTTTGTTCCATCAAAAAATAGAACCCACCAGTACTCAAATTCCACATGCACCACACACCCACCACGCCATCTACCTTATGCGAATCACCAATAATCACTCAGCCATATACGGTGCAAGCCACTAAACGCCAATATTCAGCAAAAAGAGGCATTTATACCCTGCGATGACGCGAACGATCTCGGCACATTTTGCCTAGTGGCCCATGTATGCCAACACCAAAGCTAGCGAGCACCATTTGGTCAGCCGTTGGCTCATCAACCACTCGGAGCCCGACTCTGACTGTACTGTTCTGTTTTCTCTCCGCCATACTTTCGATTATCCGTTAGATTGTGATTGGCTTATGAACATTGCTCTACTGTATTCCGGCACATATTCTACTATCCTTCCCACCCACTCGTCATCATCTCCACGAAGTTCGAATTTTGGATCTAGCGAGTCAAGGTAAACCCCCGGATCATTGATGATTCGCTCGCTTCATCGCGGAGACATCGAGGCTGCCTTAGCACAAGCCCCGAAAAACCTAAGCCGCCCTCTCTCTCTCTCTCTCCCTCACACACACACACACACACACTCTCTCTCTCTCTCTCAAACGGGCTGCCAGCAGTATTATTTGTAGCCACCGATATTTCCACCTAGGATGTTATACACACCGCCTCTCTTACCGAAATCAGCCACCTGCCCTCTGACGAGATGATGCAGTTCCAATGCGATCCTCCCCTACCAAGTACACACCTCTGGTACAATCCTCATATCAAGTCTCCATAGCATAACCAGCAACTTCAAGACGGTCTCCGGGCCGAGTGATGTTCACTTCCATAAAATGTGCCCTCGCTTCAGACTTGCCAAAATTTATTGAATGGTTAACGGAGATCCTAATCTGCAAAGGGCTGACGATCCTAAACTAGGTACATGCGATGCGTGTGCATTGCGGCCCCACGTCCTGAATCTACCATGTCTCTTCGCACAATAATCATTCCATGAAAGCATAACCAAGAATTGTTCGAGCTCCTAATCTATAACCACTTAAGTCCATGTTATCAAGGTCCATGCATTAAAGCGGGACGGTACGGTACGTGGATGATCTAACAGTCCCGTCTGAACATGCCACAAAAGTCTACGTGCTTGCGTGAATATCTTCAGTTATGTCTCCAGGAAGGAAGAGCCACCACCAACGACACCTTGCATGAACAGATTGGTATCTCTCTGATCAACATTCCAAGCCATTAAAATTAAGCTTGAAATTAGCTTGGCATCAATAAAATTGCACCCTGCACCGTTGATCACAATTGTGCTTGGGCTAAATACTCTTAGTGCTGCACGAGAATCCTTCCATGAATGCTTCGAAGTCAAGAAGAGGTTCGAGTCGCCATATGTTTCATTCCTTCTTCCCCACAACAGTTCCTTCACCATGAAAATATGGCAGGCTTGGCCTTGACCGGTTGCGTTACCTGGATACCCTGAACCATGCGTAGGAGCCTCGTGCAGGAGTCGGTCTTCGATAATCGCGTGCATCCATTGTCAGGACTTACCAAGAACCACACTTTCCTGACCTACCGGTTGAAGCCAAAATTTCCCAAATGTAAGCTCCTTGTATAATTCTGCCGAGCTACCCTCCATCGGTTATACAGTGTTTAGAAATCCATTCCTTGGGCAGCATGAGCTTGTTGAGCAGCGCAGGGTTTTGATTCCTCCCAAGGCCCCGACTTCGGCTCCCACTAACCTGCAAGGCTATTTCGAAGACTGATTTACGACGACCAAGAGCCTCACAGAGGTAAAAATAACCCACTGGGTCTACCGGAAGAAATTAGGCAGTGTTCTACAGTCAGGAAATATGGATATCATCGATATTCATCTTAGCGCATAGCCCTACACGTGGGAATCAGAATATTCTAGTCCATGAGCCCAACGGAAGCCCCTAAGCATTACACCAAAAAAGATGAAGGAGCCAGATTGATGATCCTTGAATACAACCAGCTGTGCATCTCTTGAAAAGAAAGCCCCCGCTTCCTCCTACAATGGAACACTAGAAAGAGAGAGAAAGAGAAAGAAAGAAAGATACAAACACGCATACAATACAAGAATCATCCCCTCCCGGCCGCACCTTCCGGGGCACCAATGACGCGCTTCCCAGCATAATGGAGATCCCACCCTACTGTATGTACCAAATCCATCAACCACACCAATCCCCCATCCCATCCCATCACATTACATCGCATCGCATCACATCATATCACATCGCATTGCCCCCATTTGAAACCCGAGCATTTGCTCAACTCAGGCCCTCTTCCCCCTCCTCCCCAATTTTTTTTTTAACCAAAAAAGTCCCAAACATCCTCTCACTCCCCCATCCGCCATCTACCATCCAACCAAAACCCAAACCGCCCACATCCGCGAAACGGGATACCAGGCAGAAAAAGGAACGGGGGGGCGCCGCCACTGACGCGGAAGTTGGGGGGCTCCCACCCCACTAACCTGCTTACCTATTTTCTCACAACAACGAACGGACGAACAAGCAAACAAATAAACAAACAAACAAACAATCACGCATTTGCTGACCGGAGGGAAAGAAAGAAAGGCGCCATGGAAACCAAAAAAATAAAAAATAAAAATAAAAAAATAAAAAAATTCCCCCCAAAAAATCAATTAAAATCTTGCCCGAGAAACATTCTCATCTTCCCCCATATATTGTAACCAGTTTTGTTTGGTGGTAAAAGTGCGAGGGAAACCGGAAACCATCTTCCCCTCCCCCTAAAAAAAAAACATCCCCAAGATGATGGGGGGGGGGGGGGGGGGGGGAATTAAAATATTAAAATATTTAAAGATAATTTTGCCTGCACCTCTTGCTAAGAGGTTCGGGTTCGGATTCAGTTTCAAACAACCCCCCCACCAATGCCAAAGGCTCGGCGGGGAAGACCCATTTTCGGACCAGGGGAATGCTACGTATGTATATGGAGTATATCATCTTTGAAGTTTGGTAATTGCTATTGCGGTGGATGGCGGTGAGAATCTGTGAGACAGGAAAGTCTGGAAGCCTGCTCAAGTATAATTGGTAAATTCGTAACCTAGGGCTTGTAATTGGTGAATGCGTAATTCAAAACTTTATAATTTGGGGAGGAAGGCTCAGGTAACGCATGTCAGCATTAGCGTTTAATGTTCTTATATCTTACGCAATGAGTTTGTTCTAACTTCTCCCCGTCGTCTCACTTTGTCGATCACACACATCTTTGTCAGTTCAAAGAAGTTTATGGAAAAAAGTCGTGCATTCCTAGTCTACCTACTAATATGACGGGTAAGCACAATCTTGTATTTGTCATAATTGCCTCGGTGAGGCTTTTCTTTGCATCAACATCGAGAAACTGGCGCGGACAACGCCTAGCGATGAAAACCCTCCCATTGTAGGCATATCGGCTCCCAACTAACTAAAAAAGCAACGATTGTATGTATGGGGTATGAAGCGCGAAAAAGCACAATTAATACAAAGAGCCAGTGACAGTGGGGATAGCATTATCAATGAACAAATTCTTCCGAGCCCAGACAACAATGAAAGAAGGGACCTTATATGTGCCGAAATGAGCAGTTCCTGCCTTCTTGCCGATGGAGACGCCCATGAAGCCTACAGCATATTAGCTAGAAGCACGGCAATGTAAAAGAATGGGTCACTTACGACTGGTAGCTACCTTGTAAGGAATTTGCGGCTTGCCGCTGAGGATCTGAGTGAAGTTCTTAGCGAGATGTGCAGCTTGCTTGTCACCGGTGATGAATTGTGGCCACTCAACATCGGAAACGTCGCCTGCAGCATATGCATCCTTTGCCCCCTTGACCTTGAGAAGCTCGGGTTCGCAGATGATGTAGCCGTTCTCATTGAGGTATTTGGAAGGAACGTATGAGGAGTTGGGTGTGACACCAAAAGTAGGAACATAGAGGTCGGTAATCAATTTTTCTCCATTTGAGAGGGTGAGCTCAATACGGTCATCGGCGGTTGGGGTTTGGCTACGGACTCTAGCGGAGACCTGAACATCGATCTTCAACTTCAGAAGTTCCTTTGTAGCAAGGTTTTGCATGCTCTCTGGCGTTCCATCGAGGACCGTTGGACCGGAGGCAATCTGCGAACTTGTTAGCATAATGCCTGAATGCATCCCGTGGGTCTAACTTACCAGAACAACTTTCTTCTCATTGCCATAATTATATGCCAACTCTCCAGCAAACTCGCAGCCAGTCACACCAGCACCAGCGACAACAATGTGCTTTGCCTTCTTGACCTTTTCTTGGAACTCATGGTACACCTTCTTTGTAGCTTCGGTAGAACCAACGCTCTTGAATGGGGTGTCCTCCTTAGCGTAAGAGCCAGTTGCAAGAATAACATAATCGTAGTCGATGGCCCGCTCTCCGCCATCACCCGAAACAGTAAGCTTCTTGGCATCGAAATCAATAGCAGTGGCGCTCGCGACAACAAACTCGAACTGTTCCTTCTTGAACTTGGCGAAACCAGGAGCAATGGGATGGAAAATTTTGTCGGTAGCGATCTGTCCTGGAACCAAGCCTCGTGGTGCGGCCATGTTCCAGTAGAGATCGGTGTCGCGAGAAACCAGGGTAATTTTGAAGGGCTCGAGCTTCTCCTTGACCTTGAGAATGCGGTGGGCAATGCCTACGCCGATGTAGGAACCACCGACGATGACGATGTGCTTAACCATGGCTAGATCTCTAGACTTAAGGGATGGAGGAGGTTGCTGATAGAAGTAGCCTGCAGTGAAGAAGTGAAAAACTTTGGTGAGCGCAGTGGCGGTGAGGTCAAGAATATAAACCATGGTAGGTAAGCTGTGCACGGGAGTTGCAGCAGGACTTACAAAAGTGAAAAAGAGATTATATGTACGGGTAGGCAAATCGGAGCTTACAAATGGAGGACGGAAAAGGGCAAGGCTGACCACTCAGCGGCTTTATCAGGGCGAGACAAGGGGGAAAAGTAACGAAAGGGGTAGTGAATGAAGCAGCAACAAAATGAGGAAAGCACGACTGAGAATGAATAAATGGTGGTAAGTAGCACTGTGTATGCCAATTCAGGGGAGGCAGCCAATCACGGCCCTTCGCTTTCGGTTCGGGAAGGGGCGATCAAGCCCCACTCCGCTGCGGCACGCCTCCAGCAGCCAACAAGAAACTCAGCCGCGTGCCCCCGATAAGAACTCCAAAAAAACAAAATAGAACGAACCATAATCTGATTTATAATATGCAACAGCCTTGCCGCAATCATATTCATTTTATTAAATCATTCACTTGTTTTCCCATGTCTCATCGCGTCTCGCATTCAGTTCCAGTTGCTTGTGTTGCATTGCGGCTATCAAATTGGCTTATTTGATGAGTGGTGAATCATAACGTGCTTCGGACATTGTCTAATTGATTGATCCATTGATCCCATTGATTAGTGCTAGTTGGCAAACTGCAATTCCCGTACTCCTGATAACCGACACGCTGACACTTTACTTATATGCTGTACACCCCGTAGTACAATCGCACTCAGCCTACATTTCACAGCCTCGTTAAGCACGTGTCCAGTAGCGACTTGATTAAGAGTAGTGCTTACATACCATCTTTGTCCATGCCCATCGGAGTGAGCCTGAACCTAAACCTGAACATCTTTCAGACGCCGATGCCTCAAGGTAGGACCATCGGACGTGGAATTTAGGTTGGGCTCGCTTGATCCCGCAAACACCAGCAGAAATGTGCCAATGTGCCAATGTGCCAATGTGCTGCTGGCCCGTTATCCTTGGCGATTCGCAATCCCGATAGCCGCACCCATTCAACCAATCAAACTAAGTTCCGTGCAAAGCACATACTAGTAACAAAGTAACAAAGAGGGTTCTGTTCTAATGCCTTCCTGCATTACTGAAAGCTCGGACCAAAGTAACGTGATTGCGTGCCTGGTTGCATGCCAACAAGACACGGTAGAGTTTTAGAATCTGAGAGTCTCAAAGTTTCAGAATCCAAGGCGAAAAAGAGGAAATCAAACAGACTTCATTCCCATGTGCTGTATATCTAGATAAGCAATATATCATGAGTTAGCTCAAAGGTTTCTTTCCATGCAAAAGACGGTCTGGCCTGTCTTCTCCTCCATATCTCCTCAAGAATAGGTAGGATCCTCTTCCGGTGATTGAGCGTTGGATCGAGGATCGGCGTAGAATTAAAAATGTTTCGAAAGAACTGCTTTTCTTCTTCTTGCCTTGCAACGCACGCTACCATGTACAGCGGACATATTAACGCGGGCAGAAGCGCGACTGAAATCCGAGTTTGGAGTAATTGCATGACTTCTGATACGGTTGAGTCTATCATGTCCAGCTTTTGGAAGCCATGGGCGATCAGATGAAGATATATGGTTGCCATGTAGGCAAATATGTGAGTGATGAGGGCGGGTGAGGTGAAGCCTGCATTCTGAAATGGACCTATTCCGCTATCAGAAATGCTGAATCCGTCCAAAGCATCCTGAGCAGAACCACACTGGATCTCTCTACCAATATCCTCCAAAGTGTCCTTAAATCGTGTACAATCAAATTGGCCTTGGTGCAAAGCCTGACTCGTTTGCTCATAAAGCGCTGCGATCCGGCCAATCTGAAGCATAGCCCAGTTTTTGCAGCCCATGATATGCTCAAGTTGAATATGTGAGCTGGAACAAATGACACATGAATGGAAACCAAACAAGTTAGGCGTTGTTCCCGAAGTGATCGAAGAGATGATGTCGAGCCAAACCATCGAGCCACCCAAGAACCTGAAGGCCACGATCTGTTCTGTGACCAGCGACTCATCAAGCGAAAGGGGCCGATCTTCCATCAAGATCGTCCTTGCTCTTTCATCGAGTCCTAAACCTGCAAAGGACTGTTCATGACCTCTCTGGAACATATTCATGGCGGCGCGAAGATGCGGCTTCCATGAATTACCATGACCAACGTAGAGCTAGCAACCGTCGTTAGAATAATGCGGAAGTTTTATAGAGTGAAAGGTTACCTCATAAAATACCATCTGAAAGACTGCTGCCACAACTCCCAATCCATTATGTGGGCAGGAATTTTGGGCTAGTCGATTGAGTTCTTGGATACAAACCTCAAGACTCGTTTCCTGTCCGACTAATGTGTGAACTTTGCTCGGATGATTGAGTTGGGTAAGTAGTACTGTTCGGCTATGCGCGCCGAGTGCGAGAAGTGCGTGGTATAGAGCTTTCGTTCTAAGCGCTAATGCCAACACCCAGCCACGCCCTCCCTCGAGTATACCGGGCTTGTACAATGGAAACTGTAATGGGAACACATTGTCTAAAAAGTGCATCAACAGTACGGTCTGTTCTGAGGGAAGATAGACCATGGAATCAGGCAATAATTGAACGCCATGTTTAGGCGACGACAAATTCTGCTTTTCATCAAAATCTTACAAGCTTGATGAACTTATGGGGTCGAAATGCTTACGGTTAATAATGCATCTTGTACTCTGTCTTCCTTAAACGATCCATGGTCTGAGGGAGGGGTAACACCATGATCGGGACTCGAACCAGACCCAGAGGTGGAAGAATTGTCTGCGGAGACACTCGATGACTTAGGTGCTATTTTGATGATTGGGTCTCGTTGCTTTGAGTACTGAGTTGCAGCTTTCCGTCTTGAGGTATGCTTGACAATCTCTTTGAGGCTATTTACAACGGCTTTCTCCTTCTCCTTGTTGTTCATCCAGTCTGGCTTGGGTCCAAATCCATAGCAGGTAATAGAAAGAGACTCACAAGTCGAACAGTGCGGACGGCCCTCATCACACTTCTTCTTGCGCAGGCGACAAGTCCAACAGCCCTGCTTACTCCGCAGTGGGGCACTCATTCTGGTTGAAGCTGGATCTCACAGATGATAGGACTATACTTTTTAAGATGAAACGGACACCACCATATGATGCCAGTTTCTACGTGTATGTGGCCGCAGTTGTCGATGGATTTGATACCTATGGGTTAGCAGCTGAAGAGGTGGTCTCACATGTTTGCGGACTAATGATGTTCCACTTATTCTCCATTATAGGTCTAGCGGGATTTCTTTCAGCCTCTCATGATGACATAATGTTCATAAAGTTTCACTTCTGTTTACAGCCTTTTACCATTTCTTGATTTTGCAATATGGAAACAATCCCTTACAAGTCTTGGGTCATAGAACTTAAGGCATGCCGATACTTATAAAATTTCAATCATTTCACAGCATCTTGCATCCGAACGCGGCTGAATCGCTGTGATCGATGTCGTAATGGACATCATGTTTACTGTACGTTATCGACTCCATTTCCGCTATCGCAGCACTGGCCCACATTGTCTAAAATATGTTAGGCTCCTATGCCGTTCTAGAATTTGTGGGAAGTGTACTTGAGACTCACTTTAACAACACGGAATGTTGTGCGCCTTCAACCGCTACGAATCAGAAAAGAAAACTCGAAATGGCTCTCTTGATTCTCTTCCTTGATTGGATTGTGGTCGTCAGTTAGGACTAAAAGTGTAGATGTACTTGCCCGATCTATTGGAGATTATGCAAAGAAGATTGCTGTCACCAGAGAAGACTACCTTGAGGTCACCGGCGAGTCACATCATGGCGAAAGGATATCAGAATCAGATGTATAGTGCAGCAAAGGTGGCAGACGCCAAATCGCACTGCAATGGTTCTCAAGCATACAATATTGTCGGATTTATGAAGAGACAAAATACTTCAAAATATAGACCGGGCTGGGTCTGAGAATAAGCGTCCTTGATTCATGAATCCTAGGCGTACGGGGGGGGGGGGGGGGGGGGGGGATTATGCATAGACAAGAGATTCCAATAGTATATTCACCAGAACCCTGACCTTTCAATTGTTCATCAACCGAAACCTAACAATTGCGTGCAAGAAAGGTTGAATGTAAGGATTCTTTCTGGCGACTCCTTCTGCACTCTCCTCCTCCACCAGCAGGATCTGTAGCTTTCTCACATTCCTTCCTCCTCTGTCTGATTCACCTCCCCCTCTTTCCTCCTAAAGGGAGAAGTCAGAATTGACTTAATACTGTGTTATTCTCCTTTCTCGTGCTCGCTGTCTTCCATCAACAACATCCTCATCCATATCTCTTTAAAATTAATCACCTTCTCTGGCAGCGGCACAGCAACCTTTTAGAATGCCATATTATAATTGTGGGAAGTTGGAATGGAGCTATCTGTTCCAAGGCTGTTGAGGTCAACTGCGCAATGTTTGGGTTCTGCCTAATGATGATGAACTGAGTTATATGGTGTTGGTACATGTGCCCCTTTTATCCTTTGTACGGCTCTCCCTTTCCTTGGGACACTGCCAAGAGTGCTTGGTTATGGATTGGCCTGGTAGTTGAAAGATAAGACCCCCTCGTTGTGGATATTTTGTTGATATCGTGCACTCGGTTTTGATTTCTATCTTTATAATTAATAAAAGGTTTATGTTAAGAGAGTCAGCTCAAAAGTTTCAAGTCAAGACAAAATCCTTGCAGGAAGTAGCTCTGAAAATAGGAATATTCCAAATGCCTCAATGCTCGGATGATGGCAGATGATATTTCTTCATAGGTATAGCAGAGGCCCTTGTTCATCGAGCACAAAATCACATATTAGCTTAAGGAAGCCATCTGACCCACGTCCCTCTGACCAAGGGGTTTGAGAGGTATGGGCTGAAATCAGGTCTGCGAAACGTATGATTCAGGTCAGGCGACGTATCTAATGCATCTCAAACATTGAGAATGCACAGCTGTGTCACTCCCAGTGGCGGTAAAAGTTGGTCACGAATATCTCCCTATAATACTTGGATGGAAGATTAGGTTGTTTTACTAGGTGATATCCCATTGGATCTAGAATACAGCACAGGTATAGACTACGTTACTCTACAAGCTGTACAGCATAAGCCCTGTTCCACGAAAGCCTGACCCATCTTCAGGGCTGAAGTGTAACCTTAAAGTGGTGATCCAATGTTGTACAAGATTTTAAGTACCGGAAACAGGACGAAATCTTACTTGCCTCCGAATACAGTATATTACGGGACATCTCGATAGTAGCATTTCTGACCAGCATCTCCTTGGCTGCACCTGCCATGTGACTCTCTGAGCAGAGAGAACAACCGGCGTTAAAGCAGCAAGACTGCACAGTACCGACCGCGAGGGTTGAACTGAAACACGGAACAGAATAGCAGGGGCGACGATAATACGATGCAAAGCATTAGCATCCCAGCTAGAGCAGGGATAATAAGCCTCCGAGTATACCCAGAGCTTTGGATCACCCTAGCCTTATCGGATGTATAAGTCAGCGCACTATGGACCGCGTAAGCAGGGTCAGAGATAGAGGGATTCTTTTTGGGGAATATACCTCGTAGTGCTTACCAGAGAAACGATTATCTGTTGCCGTTGTACAGTAGGGTGCAAAAAGTATCGACACCCCCCCTTGCTAGCGTGACTGTATATACGCAGTTTCAGCGCTGCAGTTTTTAATGTACGCATTTTCACTCCCCTGAAGCAACCGCGCTAGCAAGGGGGGGGTGTCGATACTTTTTGCACCCTACTGTATCAATCGCGATCCCGGATTGAAGTCCTCTCTAACGTGAGATGCCCAGGTGAAGTCTCGCGTACAGCAGCCGGAAATCTTGTGCAATAGTTAATGTTGGAAGGCACTTAAGTAAGTCTAACTAAATTGCTATCTTTCTGTTATAGTGTATTTGGATTTAGATTGGGTTAGCTAGAACACCGAGATTAAGCTTAGAGAATGCTTTAGTCATGCTGTCATATGCTGACATCCTCAGTTAGCAGAACAAAAATATTCCCTCAGCAACTGTCGCAAGCTCCTTCTTAGCGTTGTACTGCATGAGGATGGTGGCCTGGAACTCTCTGATAAGGTCGCATTCGGGCTTTCGGTCGGTGAACTACACGAGCATAGGGGACACGCTGTTCGTTCGGCGGAAAGATAAGGGAGAATTCTATTGAGATAGAGGGTCAAAGCAATTGGCGGTATAGCGTCCTGTGAGTGTTTAATAGCTCATTCGGTCCTTGCAGGCTTATTGTACATCTTGGCGCCTGACCAGCTTTGCATGTTGTGCTAAATATTCCTAAGAATTTCTAGGAATTTTACAAACGTTTTAAGAATTATTTAGTGGTACCGGCTAGGAACGAGTGATTAAATTCTACGGGAGAGCCAGGAACAACCGTAGTCACGGGCATGACGCCAATAAGTAATCATCCTTGAAAGCAGGGATTTCGATATCTGATTCTCTGAGAATAAATGCCTAAATATGTCAATTTTGGCACGGATTATGACTTTTGTTTGCAGTTACATGCTTTGTGTAGTGTGATATTATCCAGATGGATGATTATTTATCAAATTCATTTCCTTTTAACCGCGAGTAAGTGCGGATCTTGTTCTAGCTACTTGATTGGCGCACTCTTCTCTGTTAAGATAAGGACCACGGATATATGAAAATATTATATTTATTATATTTTCTGAATAGGTTGTTCTTACAGAAATAACCCAACTAATCCGTTGCATATCATTTGTACTTTATTCAAGTTTAAACAGTATATCCAACTATCCAGATGTCGTCCCGTAGTCCTCCATCATTTCAATGCTTTTCACATCATTTGGCAATGACTGCGTTGACAGTACCTCTTGATATTTTAGATTTGTTTTATAACTAAAACCATAACTGAAGAAACCAATACAGTGACGCGACCGAATTAATGAGCTTTAATAAAGCATTTGTAGTCTTCAAATATCTCCGGTTCTCTTTGGACATAGACACCTTTAGCAAAGCTAGTCATAAATATTTAAAAGAGCGAGAAGCTGCTCAAAATAGGTACAGAAAGTTATTCATTACAAGCTCAAGCTCAAAGACAAGACAAGAGATGGTTCAATATCGACTTATCAAGTCTGCAGTCATGAAGACGACTGGTAACATGGGGAGATACAGGAAATTGAAGTTGAGGTAGTATTCCCACTTGATTTTAAGAGCTCCCGGTCTTTCTTTGTAACGCTTAATCTTTGGAGCGAGCACGATTGCCTTGGGATTTCTTATCTAAAGTATGCTATACAAATTGTGTAAGCAAGCGAACGAGGGCAGTTATGAAGATCAGAGGTTGGTATAAGGAAGCATTATATTCCTTTACATTCCTGACATACTTGAGTTCTGAACTAGCTTGCCTGACCACAAAGGAAGTGGTGACTATGATAAACCGAACTCCTACATCCATACAGTGGATGTGTTCACGCTCGTGTTACCCTAAACTTGCTGACTAATACCAAGACCGACGTATTACATAAGCCGAAGACTATCGCGCTCGCGTCCAGAAATTGCTTCAAATTTACTCATGCTTCTTACAATTTTGGGAAGATTGACCCGCCTGTAGATAATCTTCTATATCATGGCAAAGCTATGCGACGCGTAGTAGTCACAGGTCTCGGTGCTGTGACCCCCCTAGGTGTTGGCATCAAGCAGACTTGGAACAGTTTGATTGCTGGTGAGTGTGGAATTGTCAGTGTCGCTAACCGACAACCGGCACACCGATGGCGAGAGCTTCCCAGTACTGTGGCAGGAATAGTGCCCATTGCAGAAGGCAATACAAAGGAAAATGGGAAATGGCTCGCGTCAGATTGGTTAAGCAGCGGTGATGAGCGCAGGATGGCCAAGTTCACACAATACGCCATTGCTGCTACGGAAATGGCTTTAAACGATGCAGGATGGCTACCGCGGACAGAAGAGGAAAAGTATGTCACAGGAGTATGTCTGGGCAGTGGAATTGGCAATTTACAGGAGCTATACGATACAAGTCTGTCGTATGACAAAGCGGTATGGCTGTTCTTCATACTTCTAGTAATGTTTTGCTAACTTTTTTTCTTTGGCCCAGGGTTATAAAAAGGTATCACCTCTGTTCGTGCCACAACTTCTTATCAACCTCGCTGCCGGTCACATATCCATGAAGTACGGACTTCAAGGGCCGAACCATGCTGTCACAACGGCTTGTACAACTGGGGCACACGCTATTGGCGACGCATCCAGGTTCATTGGTTTTGGGGATGCAGATGTTATGGTGGCAGGCGGTTCTGAATCTTGTATTCATCCTTTGGCCCTGGCTGGGTTCTCCAGATCTCGATCGCTGGCCACAGCATACAATGACGACCCAACTTCGTCGTCGCGACCATTTGACCGGGACAGGGCTGGTTTTGTAATAGCCGAAGGCGCAGGTGTTGTTATACTTGAGGAGTTGGAGCACGCAAAGGCCCGTGGTGCTGATATCTATGCCGAGATCCGCGGATATGGTTGCAGTGGTGATGCATATCATGTTACTGCACCACGAGAAAATGGACATGGCGCTTTTTTGGCGATGAAGAGGGCTCTAAAAAATGCTCAAATTCGGCCAAAAGAGGTCGACTATATTAACGCACATGCAACAAGTACACCGCTTGGAGATACCGCCGAGAATGCCGCCATCACCAGTCTAATGCTAGGCAACGAGGGCTATGAAATAGGAAGCCAGGTGGCGGTCAGCAGTACAAAAGGTGCCATTGGCCATCTTTTGGGTGCCGCTGGGGCCGTCGAGGCGATTTTCTCTATACTCTCCATAAAAGAAGTAAGCGTGCACAAAAGTTGTCAAGCATAGTACTAATGATGTGATAGAATATTTTGCCACCGACACTGAACCTCCACAATCTAGAAAGCGGCTACAAATTCAATTATGTGCCTCTAGAATCACAGCAAAAAGAGGTAGGCGTTTCCATTTCCAACAGCTTTGGATTTGGTGGCACAAACGCCTCTTTAGTGTTCTCAAAATATAATTGAAGTCGCTGCTTTCTAAAATCTTATCATTTCTCTGCGATTTGATGCTACGCGCTGCTGGTGTATTCGCAAATTTCGCTTCTCTTGAAATTGGGATATATCATTGCATACTCTACCACGTTGTTGCCATCATGTACCGCTACCATTCACATTTCCGTGCCTTGTTCCATAGTCATGATACCAGTCACGGAACTGATCCCAGTTTCGACAGGTGTGTACTTGGGGAGTGCCTATGAGATTAATATCCGGTTTTTCCCCGTAAGGGCGCAATGGTACCGGTGTCAAATCCAGAGCGCACTGTATGTGCTGGCGGAGTTGTTCCATGCAATGCTCTACTCGCGATATTAGCATTTCGCCATATCTAAGTATTTCCATAAAGCATACCAACATGTGTTTGGCGAATCTCCTTGGGCAATGGATGTCTATCGTTCTTATCATAGTAATCCCTATTAATCTCTTTGCGGATTGCATTCAGGCAGTGAAGCGAATGCATTACTTCCACCCTATAACATTATAAGTTGTGATATTTCGTGGTGGGGCCGAACATACTCTGCGAGATACATGCCCTCGATAGGAACAGGATTGTCGAGATTCATTGCTTCAGTCTCGTTGAGCACAACGTATTGTCCTGCTACTCGTTAGCTTTCTTCGGATCTCCTCGCTATGTGGCATACCTTTTAAAAGCTCTTCCCACGCATCGTCAATCTTGGGAGAAGGAACGCCAACATATTGGGGCAAATTTGGGTCGAACTCGCGATAGTATCTTTGGGATGTTTCATTGTATCGGAACGCGCTCGTATATGTCACTTGTTGAATTTCGATCGCGGCTTTTGCTGGGCCCCAGTCCGTCAAGTACCCATCTTTGAAAGTTAGCTCGGGTGACATGTAGTGGAGCTTGACAGCCAGGATAAGAGATAGAAGACCGAAGCCAATTGTCGTGAAGGAGAGTATGAATTTCGACCAAGATCTCGACTTTTGGTGCACATCATGGGTACCGTTATTGGAGATCAGACCGAGGTTCTCTTCTGAATCCGTCTCTTTATATCGTGCTTCAGATGTCGTCATGTTTTAGGTTGTAGTTGTAGCTACCAATCCAGGTTTGGCTTTATGTGAAGTTGGAAAATAAAAACATTTCTGGTTGTCTGTTAAATCGCAATAGCCTTGTTGGCGAGACTGCCAACAGGGTATAGTATTATTCACTCGCGGCCTTCCTAATCCATCTTGTCAATAGTGACTCCAACCCACACTTGAGATACATCTGGCTTTTCTGTCTAGTCCTGGAAGTACTGAATACAATCAACGCCATTTGTGTAATGCGTAGTCGTACTAAGTGATCATCATAATCTCAGGTGTACATCCATCCCGAGACATAGCCATCTGATAGGATCTGGCCATTCTTGAGGTACAGGAGATGCCACCTCTTGCTAATGATATATGTAATAGGTCATATTTCAGAAATCTGTACTTCGTGATGTTTAGCAGGCCGAAACAACATATTTTCATATAGAATATGGTGTTCCACTATCGAAGGTGGCGAGATGTTTGCTATGGTGTAGTACTTGGAACCTTATGTTTAGATACGTCGAGTTCTATAAGTAACATCAAATTTCCTCTTGATGGACAATCTATCATTCTCGGAGCTCGTCATTATCCAAGGGCCGCCAATCAAGATCAGCCACCATGCATCTTTATTCAGGTATCCTCATAACTGCTTTGCCATTTTCTCTGGGAGTACCCCATCATGTAAGGGTCTTCGCCAAAAGAGATTTGTTGCCTTCTGAGACGGCTGATGAATTACAGGTCAAAAGTCATCTAGTTAACAATGAAGCCGCTAAAGTGCTTAAGGAACGTCACCACGTGAGTTTATGCCTATATGATTTCGCAGCTATCCAACATAGCTGATGAACACTAGAGTAAAGGTCATGATGTCAATAATGAGGCGGCCGGAGTTCTTAAGGAGCGAGAAGTCGAAGTGAACTCAGATGTTGGTGCTCCTTCGCCTGAGACATTGACAAAGTTGACGCAAACTGGCTTATCGAGAGAGCAGCTTTTGGAGGTTCTCAGTCTGCTGTCGCCATTTGGGGGTACAGGGCTAGGAACATTAGGAATTACCACAAAGCGGGATATCGCTGAGGCACCAGAGGATGTGCTCAAAGTTCGACAAGTCCCTTCGCTCAGCCTGACTGACCTTGGAAGCAAGCTACCTGCCCAGGAACTACAAGTCTTGAGTGTTTTGACAGGGAAATCCCCAGAGTTTCTTAAAACGCAAACGATTTTGCAGATATTCCAGCTACTGATCTCGCAAATCCCAAAGCCTCCAGTCAAACGCAACCACGATCAGGTCCTCGACACCCGCGTCACCATTCCCCTCAGCACTGGCCCCCTTGGAAGCACTCTGAGCCCTCAGCAGCTTCTCCAACTGGCTGCTTTGACCGGAAAACCCACGGAATTTCTCCAGACACAGAAATTCTCACAGATACTTGCTCTGCTCCCAGCAGACCAACTGGCGAATCTCAATTCTCTGGGATTGGGAGCTTTGACTGGTGGTGGCCTTGGAGGGCTACCTGCCAACCTACCTATCATTGCGAAAGACAAGCGTCTTGTAGGGCCTATAGGAGATCTCTTACAGCAACTTGGAATCTCAAGCTCTCTGCCTATTGTCGCTAAAGATAAACGTCAACTGGGCAATTTGGGTTCCTTACTTGGCGTCTTGAATTCGCTCGGGCTAGATGGTATACTCGCTAAGGAGAAAAGAGGCCTGTTGGGACTAAGCAACTTTATTTCGACACTTCAGAACAACGTGAATGACCTTCCTCTAGAGGGTCTCTTGGGGCAAACTGGTATTGTAGCCTGAGAAGGGCTGGACATGCTTATTGACGATAGATGGGGCTACTATAGTTGAATTTTGACTGGTTTTGTGAGAAGGTTTTGATTATCTGCACTAGTATATGTTGTTTCCGCCGGTCATTACAATTATTGCAATGAATTCTTGCTTCCTGCTGACCGATCGAAATTGACTCAATGTTTCCAGCTAATTTCCGGTATTGTATTGCCTCCAACATTAATTACCATTTCCCCCTAGCTTATTTGTATTTCAAAAGTGCATTCCACATTCGCTCTTTTATTCTTCTCAGCGAGTTGTGGTAATATCACGGAGAAATGGCTCGCTTTCGGGAGAATAGTTCCCGACTTCAATTGAATGCCTCGCCATTTCGCAGGTTCAGCCTATTTCCAAGACCTCAAAGATACCGGAACAGTGGAACCGGTAAATTGATCCCCCGCATACCCCATACTTGGTCACGTTTTTATGAAAGAAGTTTGTTTCGATTATGTATATCTGTAAAAGTTTTGTCGGAAGGGCTGTTCAGAGATCGCTTTCTTGTTCACCAAAGCTTCGCCGCGATGGAAATCTCATGGTCTTTTCTTTGGATATTCTCCTTGCTTTTGTTTTCAAGTTCTGCACAGGAACTCATCGCGTCTCTAGACTATGGTACTTTTCAAGGTGCTTATTCAGAAACTTACAACATCACGCACTATAGAAAGATTCCTTATGCGGCACCTCCAGTAGGAGAGAATCGTTTCCGCGCCCCTCAGCCGCCTCTTCGTCTACCAGCCGATACCATATATAATTCTGATCAATCTTTTGACTTCTGTCCCCAGCGAACTGTAAAAAATCCTAATTTCATACCTCCTGTTGCACAGAGGTTTGAAAATTTTTTAACTTTTTTTTTCTTTTTTTTTGAATCTTGAAACTTTCGACTGGCAAATGCTCTTAAACTTTCATCATCCTATAATTGTGGCGAATTACTTCTCGAAGAGACTTGACATGTAATCGTGAGCCTTTGCAATGTACTCGACTAACCAATATACTAGGTCAATGGTACAGAAGATTGCCTCTATCTTGGCCTATACTCTCGCCCGTGGACACATAACCAGCCCTTACGTCCGGTAGTTGTGATCTTCTACGGAGGTGGTTTCGTCCAAGGAAGTGCTTCGTTCAAAATTCCTCCATCTGGATACCCCATCCTCAATGTCTCTTCTTCTAACGATTTTGTCGTCATCTATCCCAACTATCGGGTGAATGCCTTCGGCTTCCTTCCTGGCTCCCAGATCGCCAAATCAGCCACGTCAGATCTCAACAATGGACTTTTAGATCAACAGGCGGCCCTAAAATGGACACAAAAGTATATCCACAAGTTCGGTGGCGACCCCAGGAACGTGACGATTCAGGGCCAGTCGGCAGGTGGCGGGAGTGTTATATCTCAGGTCATTGCCCATGGTGGAAAGACGAATCCTCCACTGTTCTCGAAAGCTCTTGCAAGCTCTCCTTTCTGGCCGAAGACATACAAATATGACGCACCAGAAGCCCAGGACATTTATGATACTTTTGCGCGACTTGCTGGATGTTCTGGCCCAGAGTCGTTGAAGTGCTTGAAAAAGGCGGATCTGCAGACTTTGAGAAACGCTTCTTTACAGATTGCTGGAAGCCATGTTTATAACACGAGTTCTTATACTTGGGGTCCGGTCATTGATGGGAAGTTCTTGACGCAAAGCCTGAGCGAGGCCACAAGCAAGGGCCAAGTGAATATTGATACTGGGCTTGTGAATTATAATACTCACGAGGGCGAAAACTTCATCCCTCCTGGACTCGCAAATATCGCCAATACTGGCTCACCAGCCTTCAATTCCAGCCTTGCATCTCTTCGCCAGTGGGCGACGGGGTTTCTTCCCAAGTTCTCCGAGCAGAACATTGATCAAGTCCTTGATCTATATCCTGGGAATGTTACATACACGCGAGCAGGCCTGATGTACAGAGACGCAGTTCTCACGTGTCCCGCATACTGGACAGCGCGGGCGGCTCACAGGAGAGGTACGTGCGAATGCATACCTCAACCAGATGCATTTTCGCAACTTCTGAAATTCAATACTGACATAACTCTAGGCTACATCTCCGAATACACGATTTCACCTGCAAAACATGCATCTGATGTGGATTGGGTACGTATTCCTTTTAGTCGTGCTCCGTATCAAAATTAACAAGCGTTGGATAGTGGAATCAAGTAAACACGATACAAAAGTCACAACCAACCGTATATGAAGGTTATGCAGGAGCAATGGCTTCATTCTTCCAAACAGGAGATCCAAATGCGCACAAGGTGACCGACCAGAGTCAACCGGGTGTACCAGAGATTCGGCGTGATGGGGAGAGGTTTGTGATTACTTCTGATGGGTTTGAGACGAAAGACCTCGCGGACTTGAATATTAAATGCGGATTCTGGAGAGAAGTAGCAGATAAGGTACCAATCTAATTGATTGATAGCCTACCTTCATGACACTCAAGTTGTCTGATGTCGTGAGACTACGTTGAATATAATCGCGGATTTGTTTCCATAGAGAAGTCTACTCTTTTGATGAATGCTATCTTTTCGCATGAGACTGCTCTGATAAAAGTTGTGCATATTTGATACCAAACAAGCCATGGTTGGCCAGACTGGATCAAAGTTAATCCAGGCCGTTCATCATCCCTGCACAATTTAATCATGACATGCACGATTGAGGCTGCCATCCAGCTTCATACCTTTGGATTTCTACAAATATCACAATGGCACAAAACATTTGCGCAGTATGTACGCGGATGCTCCGAAGGCAGTCAGCTGTTATTTCTCAGGTTTGTTCCCAGAAACTCTCTTCGAAAGTAAGCTCTAACAACCTCAAGACATACAGCGCAAGCCCTAAAGGCTGTGCTCGCACCTTTATGACTACGCGGCCTCGAAGAGACGATGGCGCAATACCATCCGTAACTCCACGGACTACGAAGCATGCCTCCAAGTCCGATGCACAAACGCTCGGGCTAGATTTCAAGAGGCTATTAGCAAACAAGCAGACAGTGACATACTCGTCTTTCGGCGTCACAGAACTTCTATATAAAGAATGTGCAAAGCAAGCCAGCTATACTATTCCCAAGCCCGAGGATGAGGATGTAGAGATGCCCAAGACCGCGGATGGGGAAGATCTTGGGGTGGGAGAAGGGTGGTGGCACACAGGTAACGATCACCCTCGTCTGCAATTCACAAGATTCCGCTAATCCATTTTTTTTATTAAAAACCAGAGCTAGGTCTCCAACCAACGTTTAGCACCTGGTCGCAGGTGACGATGCTACATTTATACGTGCTATCAGCGCGATTCCGAAACATCGGCACCATGGACGCGCAGCCCTTCCAGCAGCACCTCCTCGACCACTTCTTCTACGACGCCGAGCACCGCATGGCCGTCAACCACAACATGACAGCGCGCGGCACGCGGAACAAATATCTCAAGGACCTGTACGTGCAGTGGAGGGGCTTGATCGCGGCGTACGACGAGGGCATCTTCAAGGGCGACGCCGTCCTCGCAGCCGCGATCTGGAGGAATATATTCAAGGCGAAGGAGGATGTGGATATCAAGGGCCTGGCGATGATCGTTAGCTATACGAGGAGGCTGCTGAGCCGGCTCGATGCTCTATCCGACGAGGCGCTCGCGAGCGAAAAATTGGAGTTCGGGAACCCGACGGACGAGGAGAAGGTGGTGAATATCAGGAGCGCAATGCTGGATCTCCCGTTCACGGCGTCGGAAAAGAGTGTTTCTCCGGCTGGCCCGCCAGCAGGGAAGCAAATATAGGCGGTGATCTTACAACTGCGTGCTAGTGTAAATATGTATACTTGATTTGTATGAATATAATGTCATTACGAGGATTGCACAGTTGTCCATTAAGGTAAATAACGTAACACTTTTCTTTTTTTTTGGTCTTGCATTTGTCGCTCTTTTCTGATTCAATGCCATCTCAAGTGCGAAAAAAGAAGTTTAAAGGGAACTCGCTGCCTGAAGGCTCTGATATAATTGAGCATCAATGTCTTGCAACGCTGACCAAATTGTGTGCTCTCAAACGGATGCTCTATTTATTTTCCACGACAGAGAATAGAGAGTAGGAGAAGACAAATAAAGAGAGAGTGGGGATGTAAGCTAATTATCATTGCTAAGTGCCTTAGAAAATTCTTATGAAGTTGAAAATAGTGATGAGGGCTTTGATCATGTGATCATAATAGTTTCCAACTTTCATTTTGTCACCCTATATCAAAACGGTCTAATGCTCGCTCTAAAAGAAATGCGTAAATGCATTGTATCCATATGGTGGTATCATCTCATTAGTTATCCATCTCAGACGAACTCATCACAATTTAGATTTCAGTTGCAACACCTCCTGCTCCTCGCCAAAGATGGAATTGACCAACTCACCACCGCGGATTGCTAAGATAGAAAGAAGGGTATCACTCAACTATTCCCAAATTTTAGTATCTGCCATCGAAAACTGATTTAAGGAACTATTAGTGGGAGTATGGGGAACTTACACCATGCGTCTTCTCATTACAACCCTGTAACCATACCCCGGCTCCTTCCTCCACCTTCTTAGGATCGAAATCAACTTTATAGCTCCGCCTTACAGGAAACTTTTCCTGCCCCTCTCTCAACAAACTTCTTGACTTTTCTAAGATATCTTCGTGGGCATTTCGGATATATCCCGTGGCCACAAACACTGCATCGACCAGCATCTCCTCCTTCACCAGCACATTAGAATCCTTTACAGCATTCTCGATACTCAACAAAATCTGCCTTCCATTCCCCACTCCGGTTTGAGCTCGCACGACTTGCCGATTTGGTCGTATGGCAAGTTTGTGCGTCGTGGAATCTGGGTTGTCAAGTCGTTGTGCATAGAGTTTCTCGTAGAGGTGTTCGATCAGGTTAAGACGTACGACGGAGTAATTCGTTGCTCGATCCGCAGCAATAGCCCTTGCTCTCACCTCCTCCGGTTGGCTATATACACCATCAACGCGATCTGGATCGAAAATCTCGTTCACGAATGGACTATCATCACTCGGTCTCAACGCACTACTCTTAATCACCATTGTGACTTTAGCATTGGGATAGCGAGAAGGCAAATCGTTGAAGATCTCGGCAGCAGATTGCCCAGATCCAATGACGGCGATGTTGTAGGGTGCTGATGGTGAAGGTAGAGTGGAGGAAACCCTGTTTGAGTATTGTGAAGAATGGATAATGGAGCTGTGAGAGGGGAATTGCGGTGGGAGCATGGGCTTCCCGCCAACTGCGATGACGACGTGTCGGGCGAGACGAGTGATGACTTCTTGCGTCGCAATATCTCTGGACGTGATTCGGAACTGGGAAACTTTTCCATTCGGGGCTTTCTCGGCGGGTGCAACTTCCAGCACTTCCTGCCCATAGCTAACGAGACCTTGGGCTTCAAAGTGTCCCGCTATCCAGCGTAGGTAATCTTCATACTCTTTTCTTGACGGAAGAAAGGTGTCCAGGTTGATAAAAGTATTCAGTCGATTTTTGGCGAAGAGATAGCTGAGGAAAGTGAACTTGGATTGAGGATTTCGTGGTGTGGCGAGGTCTTTGAGGAAGGATATTTGCATCCTTGCTCCTGGGAGCTGCATCCCCGAATGCCATGCAAATTGAGGCTGTCGCTCGAGGAAAGAGACTTTAGGTTTGTGCCTGAGGCTGCTTTCCTGGAGGGCGATTGCAATGGCTAGGGATGCAGGGCCAAAGCCGATGCATATCAAGTCTTGGACTTCATGGGAGGGTGACGGTGAATATGCTGACCGAACATCTTGAATTGGTTCTCTGGACTGTGTCAGCAATTCGTTCTGGCGATGGCTGTCACTCGCGCGAGGTGTCTGCTCCAGCCTAGAGAATGCATATGTACCTACATCGAACTCTCTAAGGTGCGGCTCCTCGTGTTCACAAATTCATGGGAGCTCTCCCGTTGTTCTATCTCGGATTGATTCATTTGGGATGGTATGACAGCGAGATATATGGTGTGTAGAAGGTTTTCGAGAAAGGCAATTAAGAAATGGTGCAAGAGGAATCGAGGAACGAGCTATGCAACACGATAACCCTTTCCTATTTGGATAGCTCAATTGCCTTTGTATGTGAATCCCCCTGTTTCTATTCTCAGGTCATTAATCTGATCGACTGATAATCTTGATCCACATGCAAAAACAAAAAACACCTAAAAGAAAAAAACAAAAATAATGAGTCGCTGAGAATAGGCAAACTTGGCATAATGCAGCAACTTCCAATGGTGTAAAGGATCCTGCAAACCTAGCTCTTTCCACATCCATAATAGTTCCATCTCACCGTTCAAGCTTTCTCCGATGCCATGTCTCAGCGACTGGGCTTTGCATACCCTCCGAATAACGGTCGACAGCGGTTGTTCTCAAAAATTTCTGTTTATGGGCCAGGTAGTTTGGGGAGGGGGGGAAGAGCAGGACCCTGACGCGCAGCTATGGTGGGGGGACAAGCTCCCAAGCACGGCAGGTGAAGGGAACAAGGGGGTAGCAAAGACGGCATTGCATTACAAGGTTGAAAAGGATTGCTTGAATACCCTGTCTGGTTCTAGCCAACATATGCAACTAGCAAAATTTTGGGGGAATACCCGTAAAATCGACCCACCCCGGCTAATGATCAAAAGATTTGATCTTTCCATCAGATAAGATCAACCTGCGTGAACGAATGGTTAGCCATCTCGGCGGCGCCATAGGGAACGAGGGAATACGGTATGGAGATGATGAAACGCTTGTAGACTGGTTGCGTGGACGGAGATTTCCTCCCATACGGGATTTTACGGATATTGCAAGCTCATGTGCTTCTCTGCTCTTCAAAAAAGAAAAAAAAATTTAGTCCCGACTTTAACCCGGTGGTGAACATTTGAGCCGTCTCACTCGAGGATATGGTCTGCACAAAAGATCAGCAGTTAAATTCACCAGCTAGGGTTTAAGGCAAAATTCAACTTGGCGAAAGCAAGGCAGAGAAATATGTGTGTGAGCGTGTGAGCGAGTGTATAAAGACGCATCATGACGCGATATTACCTTGTAGATCTATGAACTAACCAAGTGAGCATAAAATATAGCATTTTGATTAAAAGAGAGGGCAGCTCCTTCGGCAAAGACAAGCTTCAAGATTGCTAGAATTGTTCATCGTTGATACGACTGTCGTTCTTGATCAATTGACAATTTGCTCGTAAAGAAAATTTTCACCTATTACCAGAAATAGAACGCGCATTGCTTGATGACAAGCTACAAGACTAGAGGAGCGCGGGTTTGTGTGGCATCTCCAGGACCGTTAGAAGTGAGCGAAGGTTGAAAACCAGCTGTTGGCGGGCGCCACAACTCCCTCAGCAACTCACACACTAAACGTATGTGGCTGTACTGCAGTTCCAGAACGAAATAGCGCACACTAGAATGATGCCACGATACATGCAGCTTCCCAAAACGCGGACTTGGAGCGATGCGTTGCGACGTGATGGTTCATAACCGAACTGTGGATTAATACGATGTCTCATTTCTCACTAAGTGGTGTACACCGGCAGATCTCCAATGTGTGACCCCCGCTTGACGGGTGGTGGTTGAGGGAGAGAAAAAGGTAATCTTATCAGATGATCGGTGAAGGGGGGAGATGAAAAGATCAGATAAAAAAGCATGGCGATGGGTCAGCGCTTCTCCTGCTTGGGGGTTAGCGTCTTGGCGAACTTGATCTGATAAACTAATGTGGGGATGCCAACCACGTAATAGCGATCGGTAGTCGCGGTCATGATGCCGCTGCAAATTTTTACCTCATCACAATGTGTACACTTACGCACACCGTAGCCAATGGACTACACAAATGGCATCCTCCGGTCTCGTGGCTGGAGGCTACGACTGTGGCTATAGTCATTTAGCAGCAGGCTTGAGTCAGGGCTTAGTGAAAACTGGTTGTCCGTTCCCAGTGCACCTGCAGAAGCTCGACCTGCCCCACGGGAAAGGTGATAGATCCATGCAGGATTTTACCATCAGCATCCTTCAGTTTACCACTAGGCCTCGGATATATTTTATCTGCGGAAATGCAAGAACCCATGGCGAGTGCCAGGGTTCAAGCTCGCCATCATCGGGCATGTTTTTGTTTTGCTTGAAGCTTCATATCTTATTTTTTTTTTGGGTTTGCAGGTCTTGGGATTCGATCATTATACTAGAATTTTGGAACAACGAGGTCAATTGCCTTAGGAAAATTCATCCCAAAGCTGCTTTGAGCTGATCAATCATCTCTCAAAATTCAATGGCAGTCCAAGAGCAGAATCCCTCAAAAGAGGCACCCGGATGGGAGAATTTCTCAATCTGCCTGCCACATCCATACTTGACACGATACACTACCCAATCGACAGCCGTGGGAAAGATACAATCCGCATACAACGCACCTGACAACCTCGTCAAACAAGCATACCGCATTTCCTGCGGGCCATCACCAACACAATCCAACACCACCGAACCGCCCTTCCCTCTTCACAGCCCCGCGCTCTGGTTCTCGTCCCTCCAAGATGGCAACGACATCCCACTCGCAGATAATACACCATGGGCGCGAGCTCGTAGAAGTCCATCTACAACCTTTGGCTGGACATCTGTCGAACTACCGACCATCGCACAGCTCTGGCTACAGGTCTACGCGCTCTTCACCGTGCACCACGATCAAGAATCCGTTCGTCTTGGATTTGTGGGCACATCCATCTCTCTAATTCGTGACGAGCTTCTCGCTGTCGGACTGGCAATCACGCATCCCGTCCCATTCCATACCACATCTGATACAGAGACGTGGAAAGAACTTGGAGAGCGCGAAGTCGTGCTTCTGCGCAGCGCATTCTGGCAAGGCGCTGGCTCACCATTTGGTCCACGCGCCGCATGGATTCCCGCTCCTCCCCCAACAGGACGACAATCCCTTGAAACATTCCCGGTATTCCCAACAACCCAGACCATAACGACGAAATTCCCATCCGCGCGCATCCACACCCTGCATCCCGTTCGCCCAGCAAAACCCGCCCCCGGCTCAATCGTCTACTCACGGTACATCCCGCACCTAAACGAGAACTTCAGCATGCAAGCCCTCGACTACACCAACCCCACGCACCTCCAACTCTTCCACGAATGGCAAAATGACCCCCGTGTTGCCGCCGGCTGGAACGAAACCGGCACCCTGGAGCAGCACCGCAGCTATCTCAAGAACCTGCACGACGACGCCCACACCTTGACGCTCTTCGCGCTGTTCGACTCCGTGCCCTTCGCATACTTCGAGGTCTACTGGGCCAAAGAAGACCACCTAGGCGCGCACTACCACGCCGGCGACTGGGACCGCGGCCGGCACTCGCTGGTCGGCGACACGAGGTTCCGAGGCCCGCACCGCGCGCACGCCTGGTGGGCCAGCCTTATGCATTACCTGTTCCTTGATGAGCCGCGCACCGAGTACGTGGTCGGGGAGCCGAAGGCGACTAACACGCGCGTGCTGGAGCTGGACAGCTTGCACGGGTTCCATGTGGAGAAGTTTGTTGATCTGCCGCATAAACGAAGCGCGTTTGTGCGCTGCTCGCGCGAGCGCTTCTTCGGGTTGGCAACGGTGGGGACGCCGTTTGAGGTGAAGAGGAAGGAGGATAATGTGAAAGCCAAATTATGAGCTGCAAAATATCACAGTTTAGAATTTATGTATATATGATTTAAGAGCATTCGCTTGCTACATGCGTGAAGCAGCGCATCGATTTTATAAACGCCAAGAAATGGGTTCAATGTGTGACGTGCAGGACATCTACAGCCGAAACTTTCTTGGGCTCGATTGCAGGGGATATAACAGGAATGGCTATTTTTAAAATGATATATTCTATGTCCGCATATGCACTCTAACTTTTCTATACAAAGCTACCCACCTATAGTCTACCAAGTGTACCGAACCTCCCGTGATCGAGCGATCTTAGAACTCCAAAACGCACTCCTTCATCGTAGGCCACCCTTCATACCGCTCAACACCCCATTCCAACCCTAGCGCGCCGTCCTCTTCCATCTGCAGCTCGGCATCAACCAGCCGCTGCGCCACATCACGCAAGATGTGCTTTTTGACCTTTCCGCTGCCCGTCTGCGGCATCCCGCCGAGGCCGACGTCCTCGTCCCCGACCCAGAAAACATGAGTAGGCGCCTTATGCCGTCCCAGGACCTCCCTCACCCACGCCCGCAGCTCCTCGTCGGACGGCCTCTCGACCGTGTCGTGATCGTCAGGCGGGAGTAGGAATGCGCCAACGACCTCGCCGTACTTAAGGTGTTTGATCCCGATGACGGCCGCACGAGCGACGGTGCCGGAGGGGTGGGACGTGAGCCGTGATTCGATCTCGACGGGGTAGATGTTTTCACCGCCGCGGATGATGATGTCTTTGAAGCGCCCCGTGATGGTGCAGTATCCATCGGGCGTGAAGAAGGCTTCGTCGCCTGTGCGAAGCCATGTGATGCCTTGCTCGTCCGGGACGAGGAGTTCTCTGGTTTTGGCTTTGTTTCTCCAGTAGCCTTGGCAGAGGGAATATCCTGCGATGTAGAGCTCACCACGCTCTCCGACGGGCAGGATGGTGCCCGCTGGATCGACGATCTTGGCGTGCAGATGGGGAAGCAGTTTTCCTACCGTCGTTAGACGGTGCTGAATGGTATCCGTGGTGAATGCGTTGAAGACGGTAGGCGACGCTTCTGTCAGGCCGTATGAGGATGTGAACTGTGCCATGTTGAGTTCTGATAACATCCTCTTCATCAGAGGCCGTGGTACTGGCGCGCCAGCAACGATTCCCGTGCGTAAGTTCGGGCATGACCAGCCATCGGGACGGGGCAACGAGAGGAGTTCTTCAAACATGGCTGGTACCCCGTGCAAGGCGGTGCAGCTTTCTTGGTGCAGGGAGGTGAGAACCGCCGGGGCGGAAAAGGTAGGCGAAGGGAGGATTATCGTGCTTCCATGTGTGATGCAGGCCAGGAGGCCGAGCACGAGACCGAAGCAATGGAAGAGAGGTGGTGGACAGCAGAGTATATCTTTAGGTGTGAGGGCCATACGATCACCGATGGAGAGGGAATTGTTTATGAGGTTACTATAGGTTGTTAGCCTAAAATTGACTAAAAAGGATAAGAAAGCAGGACTTACTGGTGCGTGAGCATTGCAGCTTTTGGATCACCCGTTGACCCGCTGGTATACTGAAGGTTACATACATCATGTGTATTAACATCACTCGTTCTCTTTTCCAGATCGACAGCTGAAATATTCCCACCTGCTACCTCAAGAACTTGTTCATATGTTGGAAAATCCCCAAAATCACCTTTTAGGATAGAGACTCTTTCCAAAGCCCCCGCCACTTCCGGTTCTCTTTCTAAGCTGATCAGAAGCTCAGTGTTTGCATGCCGTCCGTACTTTTCTTGTATAAATAGCACTTTGCACCCGGAATGATTCAGCGCATATCTCGCTTCCGTTGCCGTATACGTGCTGTTCAATACCACTAGCACGCCACCAACCATGGCTACACCAAAGAAAACACTGACATACTCCTCGCAATTGCCCGCTAGGATACCTACTCTATCGCCTTTTTGTACTCCTATACCCAACAATGCTTTTGCTACCCGCTCACTCTCGTTCTTTAAAAGGGAATACGTCCATCGTGCACTTGTCCAAGAGACGACAACGCATTCTTTGTCGCCAAAGGAGGATACTTGGTTTTCGAGGAGCCCGCTAAGTGTGAGATTGAGGAGTGGTGGATCTGTAGGTCCGTGGATGAGTGAGAGGGCAGTTTGCGAGTTGTAGGGTGTCTTTGTGAGGTGGGATTTCGTCTGCTGGAGACGTTGGAGGGGCGTGCTGTTTAAGCTTGCCATTGTATGGGTTTAGGGAGTTTGACGGAGGTTTTACTCTGTGGGAGGAACATGAATCCAGATCAAAACAAGTTAAATTGCGAGAATTGTGTGTATCAATTGAGAAAACACGGGATCTATGAGCTCCTTGAACTCAAGACTTTCTGGCAACAATGAGGCAACAATGAGGCAATGGTCGGAACTTCCCTGGCCATTTTCCTGAAATATAATAGAAGCTCCAGATCTTTAAACACGAATTACCGGACTACGGTAAAATCCTTCATAGTCTCCCGCCTCTTTACTATTTCCAAATTTGCTTCCCGAATAGGTGATGATACACCGAAGGAATAATGATGTAGATGGCTCCACACATCACCACCGCTGCTGCCCTATATCCAGCCTGCCCCTTGTCATCCACAATGCCCACATCAGCCCCCTCCCATCATATGAAAAATACGCCATCTCGGCTATAACGGACTGACCAAGGAGGAGGCGGATCTGATAACAAGAAGTGGACCCGAGAACATTAAAATTTTATCTGATCCGAAGCACCTGCCGACGTGGCCCGCACTAGCAAGGGTTCCTGCTCCGTCACCCCCATTTTTCTCTCTGGGTATGATAACCTCCGAGAAGGAAGAAAGCTTCAACCTTCCTTTTCGTGCGACGAGGCCATGACGAATATAGGCGATATCGGCGGGGCGCTGAGTTGGCCGAGGAAAGGATTGAGTGCCCTTTGGAGATGAGGAAGCAGGCGGTTGGCGGCGGGCTAGATATAGGCAGATGGTCCTCAGACGAGGAGAGGAGGCACAGAGTAGCCTAGAAGGATCAGAGGGTCCCAAAATTAGGCTGGCAAGTGGTAACGGAGTGCTTATCTTGCCGGATCACTCACTCTATACAGTAGTTCCCATCTGTGCCTCGCCTCCTATCTACCTAAAGGCTAAGTTGTTGCTTTATATGTACATATTTTGCCATTATCGTTGCTTCATATCCTTCTTCATCTTTTTCCATTGCATGCTACTGTTGTTCTCCTGGCGCTCGGCATCTACTTTACGTTCTGTACGATCCTTCAGTTGTTTTCGGGCTATTAAAATGCCTTCTCTAGAGACTTTGAGCATCCAAGATGATGCGGCCAGAGCTACAAAGGTCTTGGTGATAGGCGGTTCTTACGGTGGGCTGGCCGCGGCACTCAATTTGCTGGACATGTGTGCTGGCCGACCAGCGCGATTCGCTGGAGCCACGGCGGCGGACAAGCTGGAGGAAGGAAAGCCGAAGACTATTATTCCGATCGAGATCAAGGTTGTTGATGAGCGAGATGGATACTGTAAGTTCGAGTACCTAATTATCCTCCGTCATCCACCTTATGAGTTCGAAAGCCACAGTTTAAGTGTTTAGATGTTAACCAATGTATAGATCACCTGATCGGGTCACCCCTCGCCCTCGCTGAAAAAGCCTATGCTGCAAAAGCATGGCAGAAGTTCAACAACCTCGCTGCATTCCGCACCTCTGAGCTCAGCTACATACAAGGTTCCGTCGTCAGCGTCGATTGCAAATCCAAGATCGCGACCATAAAAGCCCATTCTGGGGAGGAGTTGAAGGAAAGCTATGACTATCTTGTGGCAGCTTCCGGGTTACGGCGTGCGTGGCCAACAGTTCCACAATCGCTGACCCAAGAGGAATATATAAAGGAGACAAACGCGCATATTGAGAAAGTGGAAAATGCAAAGGCGGGCGTAGTGGTTATTGGCGGCGGAGCGGTAGGAATCGAGATGGCGGCGGAACTCAAGCTTGTGCAACCAGACCAAAAAGTCACGCTCATCCATTCCCGCGCTGAACTACTCTCTTCCGAACCCCTCCCCTCCTCATTCAAAGCCCAGACCCTGGCTACATTGCAAGAAACTGGCGTAGAAGTCATTTTGAACGATCGTGTGGTTGAGCAAAGAGAGGTCGAGGGAGAGTATGAGTTAACGCTGAAGGACGGCAAGACATTCAAAACAGGCCACGTGATTTGGGCCATATCAAAACAAGTTCCGACAAGCACGTACCTTTCGGATGAGGTGTTGAATGAGGAAGGATATGTGAAGGTTTCTAATACGCTCAACTTTCTCCCCGCGCCGCCTGTAACCGAACACAATAACCATTTCGCGCTTGGAGATATCGTTCTTTGGTCTGGTATCAGGCGGTGCGGAGGAGCGATGCATATGGGTCATGTAGTAGCCATCAATATCCACCAGCAGCTCCTTGCCGCGCAAACGGGCGCCGCCCCGAAATTTCGGGAACTCGCTGAGTTCCCGGCCGTGATCGCCCTCGCGGTCGGTAAGAAGGCTGTATTGTACGGTCCGGCGGAAGGGGTGACCTATGGCGAGAAGGAAATGGATATGATGTTCGGAAATGATCTGGGCTGGAGCATCTGCTGGAATTACCTCGCATTGGGTCGAGGGTATGAGGTCGAGAATAAAATTTGAGATTTTCTAGTGCATGCTCGGAGTTCCTTAAGTGGCATTGCGGCTGGCGTTGTTGGCATTGCGTATTGCATACACCATGACCTCGCGGTCTTCGAATACATAGATTCAATAGGGATATGAAACACATTCCATTGTCAGATTCTACATTCATGC